>JAIFHD010005833.1:0-16197 GCA_019721455.1 Psilocybe mexicana
GGTTCAGCACAAGGAACTCGATACAGAGAACATCCATCGTAGTTTCTCCACGAAACGCCAGTCGCGATTCATCTACGGTGAGGTGTGCACCACGCTTCAAAACCTCGGTACTGTTGGCGAAGTGGCAGACGTTCTTTACCAAACTATGGATGGTCAGTCCCTGATTTTCAGATTTTCCACCCTTTGCTGATGTCATTTTCAGCGATGCATATTCTCTTTCTTGCTGGCTGGGTACACCGCGACATTTCCTCCAACAACATCATGGCGTATCGATCCAATCCCAAGGATCCATGGGCTGTCAAACTCGCCGACCTCGAGTTCTCTCGACTTATGGTTGATCCTATGCGTCAAGGGAATGTTGCCCCACGAACTGTATGTCATTGTTGTCTTTTCTTCTGGTTCACGAGTTTACTTAGATCGTTCAGGGAACCCCACATTTCATGCCCGTTGAAATTCTTAATAAGGCATACTTACTCGACAATTTCCGTCAAACCAGTCCTTTTGATAACTCCAGCATCTTCGATAAATCCAACCTTTCTGAAGGATCCCGCCTCTTGCCTGAAATGGCTTCCTTGCAACCCTTCAGTCTTCCAAGCTTCTCGAAAAGGCCTCAAGTCACGCAGCGGAATTTGGCCGTTCAGCTTAATGCCTCGAACATAGGCCAAGCTTACGTTGATAATCTCAAGCACTATAGAGCCTTCCCCGACGAAGCCACGATATTAGACATGGAACTCGAACCTCGGTGGACTGACGTCCCCGAAGATTCTGCTGTCGTGAACCATAACTATCAGCATGATATAGAATCGATTTGGTGGATCCTTCTATGGATTATTACCTGTCGGATTCGGCATGGACCATCTGCTCTCCGAATGCGGAGATATTTTGACCGTAATATGAACAATTCTGAGGCCCGCTCACGTCTTTTTGAACAAGGTCTGGCTGCAGATAAGGTAAATCTGCTGGAAGATATCCGTCCATTGTGGCCCGTTGTCGAGGCGTTGCGCAAGGTCATGTACGCAGCGTCCTTGATGCGTGCGGTTCTCGGTCACCTCAAGATCGCAGAAGCTTATTCCAGCATCCAAGGCGACGTTTCACAAAGTCTCCACTTTCTTCACCGCCTTGGTGGAACATGGCGCGATATCGCCCTGCAACGCAGCTCTACTTCCCCAACTCAACCATCCACCGCCATCACTCAGGATACATCAACAACTACTGGCAAACGTCCCCATGAAGCGACAGTTGAGGATCCCCGTGCAGAGGATCAGACTGCACCGAAGCGCATCTGCCTATAGTCTGAACACCACGAAGTCCACCACTTCCCTTCCTCGCATCGTGCTGTGACGGTTTTATCGTACTTCCACCATTCAATTCCTTCCCTCCACCAACAACATACACCGCATTGATCTGCCATTCGTCGACTTTTGTCTTTCTTCCTTTTTTTTCTTTGCGAAGTTTGCTCTATTGAGGCCAATACCCTTTGTCCCAGCTTCCTCGCTCGATTTCTTTCTTTTCGCCCACAGCATACAACCACATTGATCTGCCATCTCACTAGCTATTATCGTTGTCTCTTTTTTCGCGGATATCAGCAGATATGTAGCTATTGCATAGAATAAACACCAGTAAACGTATAGTTCGGTGCAAGTACTGCTATGTATAAAAATTGGTTTCCGTTCGTATGTTTTTTGGACCCTCATCCTGACTCTTGTCAAAGCATAACTATAACTATCGAGGTGGAACATGGTGGTTCCAGGATAGCGATTCGTCGGATAGTGACTGAATGAATTCGAAGAAGATATTCCGCGTTCTGGCAATTAATGCGGTCACCATAAATATACAAATTGAAACAAGGGAACAAGGTCTAAGGAAAGCGAAAAAAAGAAAGGGGAAGAACATGTTCCTTATTACTGGTGGGGCAAATCATAAAGAAAACGATAGCAAGCTGCAATCATAGCAAATACTTAGTTGAAAAACTGGAGAAAAAGTCAAGAATTCTCCTTGTTCTTCTTATTCTTGTTCTCCAGTGATGCCTTTTCCAGAGGAGCAAAACAGCGAAGATGGTATCTGTTGATCCATCCATGAGAATGAATGTCATTGAAGAAGTTACATGAGATCCTTGGGCACAGGCGTAGGGAAGTCGTCGTGAAAAAAAGAATCCACAAAGTTCATTGGTAAGAACTATGGTGGCACCGTGCCAGATTTTGGTTTTGGCCACGAATAAGGGGAGAAAGGCAAAAGGGCCGCTGCGACGCGCCTCCCCTCCTCCGATAATAGATTGTACGTCGAGCAAGCATTTCTCTGATATGAATTCAGCATTAACAGTCGAAGAATACATATACAAATAGCTTACCGTGTCCATCACGTCCAGTTGTATACCAAGACCTGTGAGATAAGCACGAAGGAAAGGCGGGGGCTGCACAAGTGTCCTGCCAGTTCCCAGCAAAAGCATTTCTAGGAACAGAAAATAAGAATCATCATAGAATTTCCCGAAATAATGGAAGGCTTACCAGGTCTCGGAGTGACCACCTCCAATATTTGGAAAAGGTCTCCTCCCCACCCCTTCCACCTTTCCGCGATCACCTTTGACTTCAAGTCTGTCGAGGGTACATCCCAGAGGAAAACTTTCCCTTCCAGAAAGATACAAGCACCTGGAATGACAAGTCCGTCTACTAGCTGGATACCGGCATCCGATATTGAAGATACCTGTACCGGAGGGGGGTTGTCGTCTGCCAGGAGATTTGTGAACGAACGATCTCGTGTTGCAGGTGTCGTATGGAAGCTACGCCCCGAAGAGGTCGCCAAGGGCGATCTAGTTTTTGGTAAATGGGATAGGGAGCACCTGGACACATTTTTGGGGGTAACTGACAGCCTCAAGCTCCTGTTGATCAGACCCCGGAAGACCTGAACTGACATATTGTGGTTTAGAGGAGAAAAGTCAGGAGGTGACGGGCCTTTGGAGTATGGTTTAATATGACCCTAACCCTAGGGTCTAAATATTGAATCTTAACTGACTGCGCGGGTCCGCCGTTCATTTCAATTTGAACACTCATACTCCCACTCACAACCTACACATGCCTTGACAAAAGCTATCTAGGTTTGAAAACGCACATTTTATCGAGCCAAAATACGTTGTTTTGGGAATCTACTGCCTACCTCCGTCCCGAATTCCCAAGAATTTCAATTAGGAATCACCCATTTGTTATTTCTTGACAATTCTTGACTTGTCGCTGTGAAATACTCGTTCCGAGTTCCTATGTGTTCAAAAACACAGTTTGTATCGCGAATTAGGGCGACAGCAAGGCTCCGTCACATTAATGGGCCTCTTTCACATCCTCACAGAACCCATGCGTTTCGCACGCTATCCACTGCTGCAGCTGGGTCGAGCTCGGGACTTGGCCTCAATCACGATATCTATCTTTCTACCTCCACGGACCCTTACTTTAATCTGACCTTTGAAGATTGGTATGTTTCTAGGCTCCTTGAAACCTCTCTCTGATATCAACTGATATCTATTTTTGACCTGGCCTTCGCGCCTGCGCCAATTTATTATCATCGTTTTCTTCTATCACCCTGGTCTTGCTTCTTTACCTGCAGGCTTTTTCGTCATTCTCCTCCTAATAAACCATTACTATTGATCTATCGCGATTCCCCCTGCGTGGTTATCGGCCGAAACCAGAATCCCTGGACGGAAGTTAACTTTTCAGCCTTACACGACGCCGGTATCCCATTCCTCCGCAGAAGGAGCGGAGGAGGCACAGTATATCACGTTAGTTCTCCTTTTATTTTTTTACCGTTTGAAATTCCTTTTTTAGTGATGCTGTCAGGGTTTAGGACCTAGGAAACACCAATTTTTCAATACATCTCCCTCGGACGTCATTCGACCGTCATGCTACCGGTCAACTTGTTCTCGCCGGCGTGAGGGCCCTAGGAATCGACGCCAATTTGAATAGCAGAAATGACATATGCGTTGACACCGAAAAGATGAGTCTAGACCTCTTTTCGAGAAATGTTCTTTGCCAGAACAAAGAGCACCTCGACCGTTGAGAAACGATGTTTTTCTATTTCACCTTGACCCCACACTCGAGACTGGACTTTGGGTGTGATTCGTTTTTGTTCTTCCGTTTACTTACCTCGGACCATTACATCTCAGGATCCGCCTACAAGATTGTAAATAATAGGGCTTATCATCATGGTACCATGTTGATCTCAACTGAACTCAGTACCCTCGGAGCTGTTTTACGTCCTCAGAATGTCAATAATCTATTCATTCACCCTTTATATTTCTCAATCTCACCTACTTCCCGTTTCTACAGGAGGGGATTGTCACGAAAGGTGTCGGATCGGTTCGATCTCCTGTATGCAACCTTCGACAGTTCGACCGAAAGGTCACCCATGAAAGCTTTACTGCCGCCGTCGTGGAGCAATTCCGAAGGGAATATGGTGTCTCGACCGATGTACGTTGTTCCCTTCTTTGCACCAATATATTTGACGATCAGGTCTTCTCCCGGTCCGTCCATTTACGCACAGTCGGTTATTGTACATGATACAGAAGAAACGAAAAGTGTCGATTATATCAAGAAAGGAATGTCCGAACTATCGGTGAGCCTTCTTTCATCGCCATACACCGCCTCCTGCTCATCACTCTTTTCCCCCATTAAAATAGACTTGGGAGTGGATGTACGGACAGACACCTGAATTTACACAGACCTTGCAGAAAACCTTCGCGTGGGGGAGAGTCGTACGTTTCTCTTTCAACTAACTGTTTAAAGTATCCCTTACTCAGAACCTATTCCGATCCATTCTTATCGTAGACTGTTGAGCTGCACTCACGGCACGGAATCATATTGGACAGTCGTGTGGATGCCAAAGACGCCCATTTCCCTGATACAGAGGAGGTTCCGGCGTTGCATCACACTCTCACAACATTGCTGGGGGGTAAAAGATATGGCTTCCTAGATGAAATATCTTCGGAACATGCCTTATCGCAGCCCGTGCAGGAATTATATACTTGGCTGCGGCAGACCACTAATATCTCGAGACGGTAGACTAGAGGACTCCTGTGACACACATGCACACGCCCACACTTCATGTCTCCTTAGATTCAGAACATCACTTAATCCAATCACTAGTCACCAACACGCCTAGAACTTGAAGCTTGAAGGTCGATGTGGGTACTTGCGCTCTTCCTATCTATCAGGTCTCGTGCTGTTGACTCCGCTCCTCGTTGTCAAGTCCCGTCACCCATCGAGGCCAAAACGTTGGTTAAAGTTTAACATTTTTTTTTAAATGAGAAAACCTCTTCATTCGGCCATCCTTCTTCTGACCAACAACATCAAATATCAACATGACGACGTTTAATAAACCATGAATGTGTACGTATTTATTGGGTGTTCAGTCTCAATAATCATAAAGTTTGTTTGAAGTGGGTAACTGGGTGTTGTACTGTCGTCATACTGCATAATCGAGAACTACGGCAAAAAAACAAAACGTAAGGTGTAATATGACAGTATAATAGTACATCATGGGAGTTACTCGGAGTTGGTGGGCAAGCGGGACAACGAACATGACGGAAGTCAAGGATGGGGTTATAACTGGTGTTGGCTTTCGGGACCGATTTCCTAATTAGGCTCCCGCGTGTGTTTGAGGGTGAGTTGTTGTCCTGGACCCTGAACAAGATTTTCCAAAACGCCGCCCCGCTAACAGTTCAGACAGATGTATGATGTTTGACGGGCCTTCTTTCTTTCTTTCGTTCCTTCCTTCCGTCCAAAAAAGCTTTCATGAGACGTTATGAAAAAAAGAAGAAAAGATGGGTCTTACTGTCAGATCACCGAGGTATCCTAAGAGTATCCTAAGGTTACGAACTTACGAGTATCCTCGCGCTTTGGCAATCCGACCGGAATTGGAGAAGAGCGGCTTGAAGTTTGGAGTCCTCCTTTATGGTTACATCGGGTATGACATTGGCATGACCGTCAATAGCCCATCATCCACGACGAAGATACGCAAAGGGGATGAGGGTATCCAAAACGGGCTTCATGCATCATCATGAGGTGTAAAGCCCCGTCCTCCGGCTCTCGTTGAACATGAATCACATCAGCCATATAGAACTAGCTGGAGAAGGGGATGAACAAACTTTGATTGGCCGAGGCACGGAAAAAGGAGGAGGGCTACAAAAAAAGCAAAAGGTTCTATCGTCATTCATTCGATCTGTACCGTTAAAACGGTAAACCTACTTTGTGGTGTTCCACTGGCACGCCCTGCAGTCATGGCCTTGGACGTTTCGTCCAAAAACCATCAATCATCTCCTATGTCAATTCAGGTCAAGCTTCATTCATCTTTCAGGAGAATATTCTCGTCTCATCTCTATCACCGGAGGTTGGGTCCTTGGGAATGATGTTGATGGCGGATTGCTCCTTCCCACAAAATTCTCCGACGGCAAGAAATTCGATCCTTCGTTAAGGCCCACCGATGCCGACGAATAATTGAATACCTTGGGAAGTTGAGAAGAGTTACCCAAAACTTGGATAGGGGCCAATACAAACCTTTCAATATAAGTAATGTCCGTTCGATTGAGGAACCCTTTACAGACAATCCAAATCGCCGTGATCGACACCCTTGATGAATACAAACCTAGAATGGACATCCCCGGCTAAATCTGACGTCGAATGATTTGGATGAACGCTCATACACTCTGTGGTAGTATCAAAATCGTTTGAATAAAATAGATATTTTTATTTGCGATTGCTTTACTGACCGATGTCCTTGGTGGCTGGGCCATTGAGTTTTGCAAGACTGCCAGAGCCTGCAGGTCGGAAGAGTTCTTGGTGTGAGAAGCATACGCCTTGTCTAGCAGCGATACAAATAATAGAAGGAGGGAAATTTTTCGTGGAAGAAAATGTAAACCATAGCGTCATCAGATTTTCATCCAGGAACATTTCAGATATCGTTAACTTTTGCAAATCCACAAGGCGCTGCTAGAAACACTTGTTGAGCATGGAGGTGACCTCACGATGATGAACTTACTCGTGGACGTACACGTTTTTGCAAAATTAGTGTTCTTCTGTCTTCTTTGCTCGCTGGGTTAATTCCTTGCACAACGCGCCTTTTCCGGCCGATCTGTCCTTTCCACGGCTATGTTTTTGTGGCCCATTTCGAGACAAATCGACGCTTGGTTTTGGGTGAGATAAAATGAAAATAAGGATGGGATCCAAAACATGGTGGTTTTTGGCAGCCATCATGAGCCACAGACAGTTTGGAGCAATGGAATAATTTCCGGGAAGTCCTCAAGACATGAACATGAGAGTCCATGTCATCTCCGTGGAAGAACACCGAGAGATTAACAAACATCTAAACTCTAAGTAAAAGGGAATCAAGACACAGTCAGTAAGTAAGGACTTTGAAAGATGACTATACTCTACCTAGCATGGTTTTCCCAGTCGACGTCGTCAAGGTCACTATAAAGATAGCCATAACCATCTTTTCCAAAGAGGGAAAGTGTCACCCGAGTGAAGAGTTGGCAGCCCCCCATCTTTGCCCACTTCAGGAAAGAATAATGTCGGATCATTTGGTCAACGATGGAAAAAAAGAAAAAAACAAGAACACGTTCAGATTTTCACGTCATTCTGCGCAGACAAGGGGGGGCAAGGGTGGAATCGATGAGAAAAAAAGGTGCCCCTCCCCCCTCGTAGAGCACAAGGCGGTGAAAAAACTTAATACCGCGCGGACTGATATGAGTGTCGTGAGCAGCGACATCGAAAATTGAAGTAGAGGTCAGAGTGACTTTGGATGAGTCATTGGGCGGCGGTCTAGATGTTCTCGCCAGAAATATCAACCAATAGCACGAACAGAGTGGCATGCAAGCGATAGTGTAGGTTACCTGGTATGCGGTGGTGATTGTAAAGCATGAGCCATAAGTTTTTTTAAAATAGATACTCACAGTAAAGCAGTAATTAGGTCCATAAAGGAGAACAGGATCGAACCTGATGGAAAGAAAGGGCACTGAGGGCTAGTCATAAATTCAAAATTAGAGTCCAAGTTTAAGCAACACGAGTGGAATGTCTGTTTTCTTCCGCAGGAATGTTCTCGAAGATAATTTCATGGACTTGAGCATCTCCTTCTAGGATGTTGGAATTTGGACATCCGTGGACATCGACGAGGTGTGTTTAATTAGTGCGATTCGTGCGCTTGTGCCAAACGTCCAGATATCATGTCTATTTAACTATTTTGTCAGCTACCCAGATGCTTCTCTTCGCATATTCTGGCGGAGCGACAGGATTTGCCTAGAAATTTTACAATGAGGGCCGTAGACACATCTGCCTCGAGACGGTGTGGACTCACAGATTGCCCCCGAACATGCCCTGTAAGTTGTTTGTCCCGCTTCATCATCATGGTATCCCAATTATCAATAGAATATCGAGGAGGCTATACAACAGCAAAAACTTTTTCAGCAACTTGAGAGACTGAGTGATGCTGTCTGGTTCTAACCTTTCCCTGGTTTTGAGCTCGCTGTGAGACGTTGATGAGTGTCCCGGCGACACCGAACATGGCGGTCAAAAGACCTAGGTTATCCCATTAGCAAAACACATCAAGATAGTATTGTTTATAAACTTACCAAAAGGAATGAGGGCCTCCCAAGGAACCGGCATGGTATCAAAGGAGAGTTCTTGGATTATATCAACGACGGCGAGAGTCGTGAACGCCACTTTACTTCGCGTCGAGACCGTTGTTTGATCGTGTTTTCCAAAGGCTTCTGGCGCTTCCCTGGTCCCGGTCAGTGTTCAAACGTTCACGTTCAACTTGGTCTTTCTCAAATCTCCATGATCTCCTCGACATCCTCTGACTCTCTCTAAGGCTTAACCCAATGTACTTAAGCGCTCAGTACTCAGTAGCCAATGGCCTTTATCTCGAAATTTACCAATTTTCAACATAAAATTGGCCAGAAACTGGCACTAATATCACATCATGATAACATCGTCAATTCTCGCTGTAATGGTTTAAAACAACTAGGATCAGCCAGTAACACCTTGGGCATGCGGACGTTAAGGTGAATACCTTTCTTCCCCACGTCATGGCACCGTTTATACTCATTTCTCATTGGACAATTCGTGTGCAGTTTCCGCTAGTGTTTGGCGTTGTGCTGTGATCTTTCATCCAGACATTATCGCTTACCGCACGATCATGTGTACGGAGAAATAACGTCCTTAATACTCTCCCCAGATCGTCCTTTTTTTTGGTCGCTGCAAGCGGTGCGGGCTCTTTTTCGGCCAGGCAACCCACTCGGTCTCAGCAGACAATCCGAAACGAGGATGAACCTTCATCGGAGAGATACAAATAGAGGTCCATTTTTGTTCTCTTTTTTATCGCCCCAGTTGCCTACATCTTTCGGTGACACGTATTGTCGTTGTGAGCTTTGTGGCTTTCTTCGACTTACGGTTCTAATTCGGGATGATATCGGATGGCATCCTCGAGCAGCTTCCACACGGTACGCAACGTCGTCGCTTCATGCTCGGGAATTTCGTTCTCATTGGAGGATTTAAGAGGATTTAGAAAATAAAAACCTAAAAGGTTACGATGCTTCTCCTACGGCAGAACTAAAGGGTATTTTCGTCCGCGTTACCGTCAGGGATTTGCTGTCAGACGCTCAGGTCTGCTCAGGCGGTATCGCGGATGAATCGACCATGTTTCTTGACAACCTGGAATAACCGCTCATTCCTTGTTCATGCTGCATGGTGTGGTAGCGGACATTTTCCGTCGGTTGTCAGTTTTCGTGTATAAAACCTCAGGGGTACCGTCCCCTTTCTTCAAACAAGAAAATGCCTCTCTCGCGTTCTCTCGTCGCCCTCTCGCTATTTGCGGCCTCCGTCTATGGTCAGCAGATTGGCACCAACACCCCAGAGGTCAACCCCCCTCTTCTCTGGGAACAGTGTTCTCTCCCTGGTATCTGCCAAAAGGTCAACGGCTCCGTGACCATCGACGCCAACTGGCGATGGACACATAACGTTGGAGGGTACACTAACTGCAAAAATGGAGATACATGGGACCCAACAATCTGCCCAGACGCAACCACCTGCGCCCAAAACTGTGCTGTTGAAGGTGTCGACTACGCCTCCTCTGGTATCCACACCCAGGGCAACGCTGTGACCCTCACTTTGAACACCGTCACAAACTCCGGACCCCGTATCTACCTCCTCGCTCCCGACCAGAAGACCTACCAAATGTTCAAGCTCAACCAGCACGAATTCAGCTTCGACGTTGATCTCAGCCAGGTTGCCTGTGGCATGAACGCCGCGCTTTACTTCAGCGAGATGGATGCCCATGGTGGCAGCTCACCCAACAACAAGGCCGGAGCCAAGTACGGAGCTGGATATTGTGACGCTCAGTGCCCCAGTGGCGACAACTTCTTCAATGGCCAGGTAAGTCTGACCTTGAAAATCCTTCTTCAATAGTGTCTGATATGTCTTTTTCAGGCCAACATGGCAAACAACGGCATTTGCTGTACCGAGATGGATATCTGGGAAGCTAACAGGATTTCCAACGCATTCACCACCCACGGCTGTTTGCAAAACGGCCCGTACACATGCTCTGGTGCGGGATGCAAGGGCCAGTGCGATGGCAATGGCTGCGCCTTCAACGCTTTCCACCAAGGGCAGGAGTCATTCTACGGCCCTGGGCTCAAGGTCGACACCACCAAGAAGTTCACCGTCATCACCCAATTCCTCACCGCAAACGGCCTTCCCTCCGGTCCCCTCAGCCAAATCCGCCGCACATACGTCCAGAACGGACGCATCTTCACGAACCCACCCACAAACGTGGCCCACATGAAGCCCTACGACTCCATCTCCGAGAATTTCTGCCACGACCAACGGAACATCATGGGCGCCGTCAACTTGTTCAACGAGACCAACGGCTTGGTGCCTATGAGCAAGGCGTTCAACACCGGAATGGTGTTGGTCTTCAGCTTGTGGGATGACCCAAGCGGTGGAATGACCTGGCTCGATGGTCCTGGTGCTGGAACCTGTACCGGCGGACTCGATACCTCCGGTGGACCTTCTGTCAATGTCACCTTCTCGAACATCAAATTCGGCAACATTGGCTCGACCCTCTCATTATTCTAAAAGTGTCCCCTCTATTGTATAATATAGAAAATATGTACAACTTGCTCTCGTTGGAAATATAAATTATCCAAGAAATTCAAAACATCAGACCACCTCTAGGCAGAACCAAGTACGCCCACACGAGATGACGCAGTGATGTGTGCTAGTAGCCTGCCGAGCGGCCTTTGAGCTGCAACACGCTGCATTTACCCCAGAAACCCATCTCAAAAAGAAGGCTGTTCTTCGAAATTTCAAATTTTACCCCTGGTCGATCGACATGCATTTTTGCGCGTTGCATGCTTCTCTCTGCTTCTCTGTCAGTCACGTCATTAGATTGGGGTATATACCCGTTTGAATATTTGATTCCGTCTTTTTTGCGAACATGACACATCGCTGAATTACTAAGGAAATTTGACTCTTTGATAGCTTCGCTCATGGCGAGCTTCTTGCGTCTATTTTTTTGAACTGTACCTTGCTTTTATCGCCCAAATTTCGCCTTATCTTTTCAGCTTTGGCATAGACAGATAGATTCTTGTTTATATATATATACAGTACGTCGAAAGCAAGTCGAAAGTGTCTGGCCTACATAGAGACAGCATAATGGGGTATCACTGGCATATGTTATCATGGTATACTACTGTGCATAGTCCGGTCGCAGCTGGGAAACCAGTTCCCAAGAGAATAGGAGCGTCGGTACGACAAACAAGCATGACTTGAGTCGAGAACCACGTTCCGCGTCGATCGAATGGCGTCACTCGTTAGATTGATGCCCAGGGGCTTGATTGGTGGGGAATTGATAAGATTCTGGCGGCCCAAGAGCGTTAGCGAGACTGCAATACGGTTGTTGGGGGACATTCGTAGGGAACTGGTAGTTTCCAATGAAGCGTGGCATTTGACTCTGAGCGGGGAAGCTGGCAGAAGGGGGGAAATATTCCTCGACGGTCGGCGACGACGAGATCTCGTAGGAGTAGCTTACACCGGCGGGAGAAGGGGCGGCGAGAGCAGAAATGTACTGACTGAAGTCCACTTGCAGGTTCGGGTCAGGGCCAGGCTGAAGACGCAACCCCATGTCGACCCCGTTCTCAAACCCGGGTTCACCGTCGACGTTTGCTGAGTTCAGAGTGCTGGGAGAGGTGGAGGCGCTTTCAGTAGGTGAAGGGGTTTGTTGAGGAGGCTCGTCCCCAGCGCTAGCCTTCCTGGACTTGCGAGGTGAGCGCTCCTGCTTCAATCGTCTGTGTAATGATGTCAAGTAGCTGCATTGGGGAATGACGTTGCTCACTTACGTGAAAATATTGTCGAGACACTGGAAAAGAGGAGAGAGAAAGTGAGAAACAAGGTGGTTATACCGACTACTAAGTGCCCTTTCGACTCACGGACGATGGAATGTGCTGTAGCTTTTTCGGAACCTTCTTTTTGTTCGGAGATCCGACTCCTCTGCGACTCGAAGAGCCACTGGCACCGGTATCATTGGGTGGGAGGTTGTTAGAGGGATTGGTTTGCATTTCGGTGGGGTTATGCAGTTTGGGAAGGGCTATGAGTACGCCATGTCATGGCATGGCAGTCTTTTATGCATGTCGAGAGATCCGAAATTTCCAGATTTCTTTGTCGTGAAACTGTAACGAGGTTGCCACTTTCAGAAGGGGTCAGATTGACGCTTCAAGAAAGCACATCTTCGAATACGTATTAACCAGCGTCCGTGGTCTTCCGCCTCGTGTTAAATAAAATCTGAGATCGGGTTGTCCGAAGTGGATTCATATGTAAGGGTGGGATGTCGGATGGGAGTGTGATGGTTAAACGGGTTTTGTTACTTGATCTGACAGTTTCTGACTAAGCTACCTTCACCGACATCGCTGAGAATGACGGTGTTCATCTCTGCTCATGTTATTTCGGATTGTCTGAACGCTTTTACCTAAGATCTGACCTTCTCTCTGCCAAGGAACCCACATACGCGACAGACAGGGACCAGGAAACATTCCTCGAACGGACTCGATCACCGTGGAGAAGAGCTTATTAATGAAGAGCTAGACTGTTTTGTTGATGCAGTCGGGACACTGACAGGGGAATGTCTATTGCGACACCGACACGCAGCAACAATCCTGGTCAAAAGCACAATATTCCTGTGTAGGGCGATTTGTCCGCTCGATAGACCTGGGCTCTGGGCCTTAATGCATTGGTGGCTAGATCTGGTTCTGTTGGAACATCGCGGAGATGAACTGAAGGAAACCAGAAATGGTATTTCAGTAGGTTTTTCTGGACAGTTTCCTAGCGCAACGACTTACTGAATCAGTCCAGTGGCAGAATTATGAGCAAAAGGGAGCTCAGTGCAATACATAGCAAATAATACCCGTGGATTTGGAGGAACATATTTGATTGATCGACAACGTTGTCCTCATGCACCGGTTTTTCAACAAAACGCTTGCAAAACGCGGCCGTCTGGGAGCTTGGTTGGGTTAAATTTTGGTTACAAGACCCAAACAGCTCAACTTCCGTGACTGTGGCTATGCCGATGCCGTTTCGGACTTGCTCCGTTCCATTATCTTAGCGCTCGTCAAGTTGCTAACAGGAAAACGGTGGGCAGGAGTTCCACCATTCAGTACTACATGTGCAGCACACGTATCCTGATCTCATTCTCCTTCTCAGGTGCGTTATGCTGGTCCGCGTCCACTACCATTGCAAGCACCAAGACCCTGCGTAGTGTCGGCGCTCAGTGAGTCTCCGTAAGATAATCCCAAGGCTACAAAAAAGGCCATATTGAATGTGCTCCTCATTTTACGTAAAGAGAAGGGATGGTGGTTACGCACTCACCGTTGTCGTCGAGTGCATGTTTCCGTCGAGTCTAAACACTTTCTAAACGCTAAATTCCCTTGAAATTCCCTGAAAATAGTTTCCTATGCATCTCAACATCTCATCAAATGACTATGGTGATTTCAACCTATTTCAACTCTCATCGAGTGTTGGATTCTCTTCCTCTTCGTTATTCTACGCTGCAGCCGGGAGATTGATAGAAGGCTACTCAGATAATTAAATTGATATCCCTTTTATCACCGCTCCAGCATTGACTACACGTTTGATCTACTGATTAGTTCTCCTCAGCTGACACTCTACATGTTTTCACGACTTTGCAAGCTCCTGATGTTCTCCGGGACTTACAAACGGGAGGTTTGAACCTTAAAAATCATTCGAGATCCGGGGTTTCCCATGGAGTTCTTATCTTGATAAATTTAATCTTGCATTCGATGGTCTTCTTTCGACGGATGGCACTGTCCGTAAAGTGACATAAAACATCAACTCGCTGATATGCTGATCACTATGTAGGCACCGATGGCATGGCGGCAGGAGATTCCTCTTAGTTAGGCTTCTGCGCATTATGTCAAGCCGCAGTTAGCAGCCTGCACAAGCATATTATTAATCAACGCCTCAAGCTCAATGTTCCCATTACAAAAGATCGATTAGACAAAGGAATACTGAATACACTACACATACGTTGCAGAATCACAAGGATTTCACCCAGATCATAGGTGATGGCAGGTAGGGGGCATTTCAGAACCCCTCTCTCGATCATTGAATGTCGAAGGATTCCCAAACCCAAATCGCCACATGCGCGTCGGTCCGAGCCCCTGAGCCTTGAGGTCCAGTAATAGGCCAAAACCGTCAATGCGGATTCACTGGAGCATGTCTGCGACGTGAGTTCATGATCAAAATGTCCGCGGGTGCAGGTATCAAGCCGTTTGGGCTTGATCGCACCTACCACGGGAATTTGTTCCAGTTGGAGAGAGCTGAATATCGCGTATGACAGAAGCTGATTGGGTTCTCTGCAGGCGCTTCAAACCTTGGAGGTGAAGGGGATCTCCGACTTGGGTTGTCGAATATTAGATATGATCCGCGGGATTCTTCACGGCATGTCAAGAGACCAGTATCAAATCCATTTGTTAAGGGAGTTCGTAAGATGGTATTGTTCTCGTAGACAACATTGTGAAGGCCAGACATAGTGGATGGTGATACGGTAAAAGCTTTAGGATAAGCGACGATGGCTTGCGGACATGCCAGTGATTCGACCTTGCCGCATGGCATGTGGGAGTGAGCACAAAAAATGCGACCTGCGATCTCGAGATTACCCACTGTGTTTTCTCCCACTTTGGAAGCTGGCGGTGTGGCTACCCAGCGTCGGCGTCGGACGCGCTGTTGGAGCGCTTTCGGGGCTCCCCTATAATTGCTGGACGTGACTGGGATGGAGGCGTCAATATCGTCTCCCAACACACCGACAATGGGAGGGGTGGAGGAGGATACTGATCCATTGTCTACACCGCATATAATTCTCTCCGAGAAGCAATTGGCCGTTTCCTATCATGCTCGATAGTCAGACCGACAGAGGAACGGCATAAGCATGCTGATGCGCACCTCGTCGGACAGAGCTTTGAGCGCCTTGTGCCGCGCACGATACATAGAATTCTTGACGACAGGCTTTCACGAGGAAAGAAGAGGATTGTGCATCAGATTATTTGTTTAGAGCGCCAGTAAATGATCACATACCTCTTTCCTGACGTCTTTGGCGACCGTCTCTCCTGTGCGATATCCTCTCCGCCTTTGCTTCATTGTTGTAACCGTGGTATTCAATACTAGATATGGTGTCAGACGTACTTCACACAACATGCAATACCTCCTAGTAAACTATACGAAGGATATGAGAGGAACAGCAACAGAGGGTGAGAGGGGGGAGAGAAAGGTTGAACTTGAAAGTAGCCTCCATCGCGCCGCCTTTATACTATCTTATCAGCTGAAAGGTTTGGGGGAGTTGAGTCAATCAGTGAAATGAAATGCTGCCCCGATTAACTCATTTCCGACATCTGACTAGTACGCCCACAAACCAAAAATGTTCTGCGTAGAACACGCTCAGCCTTCTGGACTTGTTCTGCGGATGCGCTTTATCGGCGCGGGCTGGGGCTCGGAACAGATGACGGTTATTTTTAGAGGTTACGAGGCTTATTTATAAGCTGAGTTTTTTTTCTGGCGTTCGACGTGCAGTTTTGTCCGTTAACACAAGTGTCTTCTCAGCATCATCTCATTTCAACGATCACACATCATAGATGGTAACCATCGGCAGTCGGCGGCA
>JAIFHD010005859.1:0-33310 GCA_019721455.1 Psilocybe mexicana
AGGGAGCTTGATCAAGAAATTGGTAATGGGAAGGCAGTCATTGCAGAGGATTTTCAAAGCTCAAATGAGCTTGGTAATATGAATTTGAAGGAGATTAAAAAACCAACGCAGAAGGATAAAGAGAAAGGGATTAAAAACAACGTTTTGAAACCACTCGCCCCGAATAGAATTGGATTCGATGAAGCTCTCAAGAACGACGCAAGCGCACGTCGCTCCGAGTCCCCATCCGCCTCTGCCAATAGAGTGACTAGACATCATGTCAATGCAAACGGAAATGCCAATCGATCGTCGGTGCCTGGGATCAATAATACAGACGGCCATAGTGCAAACGGGGATAATATTGGAGTGGGCGCATCGGTGTCCTCGCTACAAAAGGGGAAAATGTTGTCGTCGCCTTCGCCTTCAAAACACTTGAGATTATCGCCATCACCTTCGCTGTCCCCTTCTCCGTCGCCTTCGCCTTCGTCCTCACCCTCTTGGTGCTGTCCATCTCCACCCCAAAGAATTGCGACGCCATGCCATATCTGGATACCTGGCGCCCCTGCACCTGTCCCCCTTGCTCCTCTCCCATTCCCTCCTTCGCTCGTCGAAACGGCGACGGCGACGAGGGTGCGTAGGCGAAGGACGATAGCCGTGGCTGCCATCGGAAGGTCTTCCTCGACTACGACTACGACTACGACTACCGGGGCGGAGCGGCTGGTGCGGATGACTTCCGAGAGCATGGCGAGGGGCATGGGGGTCCGGAGGGGATGGAAGCGGTCCGCGTCGGTCTCCGCATCGATGACGATATCGACCCCGTTGGGCAGTAGGACGGACATACCGATACCGAGTGTGGTCACGATCCCACCTACGCCTTTACCTGTTGATTATCCGAGGTTTCCTACGGGTTGGGAAACGGAGACGAGCAAGGATTTAGCGGAGGAGAAGAAGAAAGAGACGAAGAAATGCGAGCATGTTGTGCATGAACGTGAACGTGAAGGCAAAGTTGACGAAATACTGCCACGAAAGGAGCACGAGGAGAGGGAAATTGAGATTGAAAAAGTGGAATCAGCAGAATTAGAAGAAGAAGAAAAATACACGTTCATCCACGAGGAAGACCATACGATTGACTCCGTTGAAGAATATTATCATGAAGAGTACGACTACGACTACGACTATGAGAGCGGGTTGGTTCCGGACGACTCGTGGATCGCCATCGTTTGTGGGATGTCTGGCTCCGGGTCCGCCAAGGATAAGAATGGAAAGAAAAAGAAGGCTGGTGCCGGGGAGGGGAGAGAACAAGAGGAGGAGGTGAAGGAGGATGAGGAAGAAGAAGATTTCCTCCCAGAGGGATTTTATGTCGCGCCGAGGGATGTGTATATGCCGGATTTGATGGCTGTCGCGGACGTGTTGCTGGGTAAATTGGTGAGGTTTTCTCTTTGCTTGCCTTTTTTTTTTTTTTTTTTTGGTTTTTGTTTCTTCCTTTCCGCCCATTCCTGTCTGTTCTTTTCTTTCTTTTTTTTTTTTTTTTTTTTTTTTTGGAATACCCCTTTATCATTTTCATTTTCATTTTCTTCTTTTTCTCAGAGCGGATGTTCGTCGATTCATCCTTCACGTTCTTTTCGTCTTCTTTTCAAAAACAAAAAAATCGATCCAAAATTATCGACATTTACTAATTCTTATCTACCCTTGATACAGGGATACGGCACCGTATCAGAATGCGTCGACGCTTGTACGCCTTTCATATACGGTCCGTAATCATCAAACTTCCCTCACACTCCCTTTCCCACTAACACACACACACAACACACACAGTCTCGCGCCCTCTCTTCATCGAAGAACACGGCCTCCGTCTCCTCCTTGACCAGCAAGGCGTCGGCGTCGAACTCTCTAGGGAGGCTTATGAAAAGGGTGAGTGGGCCAGGGCGGTCAGCGAGGCGTGGGAGAGGGGGAGAGAAGCTAAAGAGGAAAAGAGGAGAAGAGAGGAGGTTGGGTTTGATGAGCGGCGACGAAATGGTGGCGGAGAAGGAGGGGGAGATAGGAGACAGGAAGAGGGAAGACAGTTGGCGGGTAAGGTCGTTGATTGGGTGAGGGATTGGTGGGGCGACGAAATGGAGTGACAATCGATGACTCTTTCTTGCAAATATCGCACGGACAGGACATGGACACAAAAATGGACTTTTGGACTTACACACGGAATGGACCTCTTCAAAGGAATCAGCATCACAATGTTCATTATTTTTATGATATTTATTAGCCGCGTCCTGTAGCAATTTAGATGATAACTGTATAATTAGAATCGTCATGTAGATCCAGGTTGTAAATAATTTGGCTCCTGAATTTCAGCTGGCGTTTTTGTTGTTCCAATGGCGAAGCACTTCCATTCACCCTCTTTTTCGCATCAGCTAAAACATCTATATGCATAGGTATATTACTGCATAGGTATACAAAACAACGACAACAATGCCTCAACATCTAGAGATATATATCCCAGAACCCAATGGTCCCATTATTACGCGCTGGGTTCTTGACCCCCAAAAGTTTCATGACGAGATTGTAGATCTCCACATTCTGGAAGGTGTTCATGATATATGCGTCGTCCGACGTTGAATGCCAACCTTCATTGGCTCGAGCGGCCAAGCGCGGAATCTGGGATCGCGCTTGGTGCTGTGCTTTCGCCTGAATGGAGAACGGACCATGGGCGACAAACATGGCCTGCATAGAAAGGTCATAATTGTCATAGCCATGGTTCTGCGCAGGTAAAAAAAAATTATCAGCAAAGAACCATACAATTGATACAGTGGTACGCACTCCTTTGCTCATCCCAGTATCGCCTTCTGCATGAGTGGTTAAAATGTACCCAATCTTGGGTACAACGTAAACAGGAGCAATCCGGCCACTGTTCGCGAAATGATACCACTCAGGCATGGTCTCGTGAGTATACACCTCGAACTTCTCTGGATTCTTATCCGAAGCTCGCAAGAGGGCATCGAGGTGCTTCGAGACATTCGCGTTCTCATGGAATCTCAAACCCATTGATGGCCAGCCGTCTTCATGAGATATAGCAGCGATTCCCTCCTCGCCAAGGATGTCGTCCATGTAGATTGATTCAGGATGGCTGGTGTCAGTCATACCATGATCACTAACAAAGACAATGTCGACGATATCTGAGAGGTTTCGGGCCGCCAATGAATCATGAAGATTCTTTGCAAACGTGTCAACTTGGACGAGGGTTTGCTAAATAAAAAAAAGACCGAGAATCAATTGAGGCAATTTCTTGACCATTGGGTTCTTACGTTAACGAGCTTCGAATATGGTCCAGTCTTGTGTCCTGCTTGATCCAGTGAAGGTTCGTACGCTACGCGAAAAATTCAGGACGATAATACTCAAGCAATGCAAAGATTCTTACCCATTATGAGTTGTGGTCTTTCGTCCAAAGGCAAATCAATCCACTTCAAAATTTGATCTAGTTTTTCATCAAGAGGGACTTTGTCCTACACAGATGACGTCAGAACATAGAGATCCAGATGAAGCAGGCAGTCGGTTACCTTCCAAGGGATAAAATAAGTAGCTGAAGCTCCTGACATGGTCTTTGGAGGGCCGGGCCTGGTTGACTTGATATTCAGTCTGTATGAAAGCATAGCAAAAAGCGGACTTACCACATCAGATTAGCCGTCGTTATATTCTCCCTCTCTGCAGTTTCCCACATCTGAAGGAAATTAGAATGTGTTGCGAAGGTTCGATGATTTGAAGCATACAGGTTCGCCAAACCACCACGCTGGATTCCAAGCCGAAGAGATGCGGTTATAATGAAATTCTTCCTCCAGTACGGGGTCCCAGAAATTCTAGAGCATATGAGGTGAATGTCGGGACATTGTGATAGATAGAGGTATGTACGTTCGCAACAATTCCATGAGATTCGGCATGGAGACCCGTCCTGTCATATCGTCAGTGTTGATAATACAATGAGACACTGAGGTAATAACATACATCAGGGCCCAATGATTCCTTCAATTGATAGCGTTTAGCGACGTAGACGATCTTGTCTTTCAATGAGGACTCACGGAAATGTCAATGTCTGGACTCAATTGACTCAGTGAGGGATAGAAGAACAGCATAATAAGTAGCTTACAGGAAATATGGGTCTTAATGACTTCGCTCGTAAGCCTTTCTTGCTGATAGCAAGTAAATGCGGAGTGAGACCGCGGTCGAGATAGTCCGCTCTGTGACTCAAAGCATGAGGAATGCAGGAAACGTCCGATAGACCGATGCAACTAACCTTAGGCCATCGATAGAGACAATTAGGACGGTACGCTTGAATTGTGTTGTACCATTAGAGCTCAATATTTCACTCGAGAATGTAGTCTGCGCTCTCGCCGGTCTAGATTGGCTGAAGAGAACTGTCCGAGCTAGGGTTCCGGTGAGGAGAAGTCCAATAACTGCGACAGCTGTGATGGTTATCTTTCGGCGTGACCAAGTGGAAGACTTTGGGTCAATATCTTCCGAGTAGTCATTGTGGTCCTCCAAATCTTCCTCTTGAGCGTTAAGCAGAGGCCTCTCCTCTGGTTCAACAGGTTTTGGGGTCGGCGGCTGATTCTTCGCTAAAAGTTTGGCAGACGAGGACATAGAGGTGAATATGGATAGACGATTATATCGGTTACAATATGGGGATTACTAGCTGGAAAGGGTGAAGAACAGAGGAAGGGATATATGGTGGTCTGCTTAAGATGTGGTGCTCCTTGATACTCCCGCCCAGAATAGCCTTGACCTGGTCGAAAGTTCAAACTCAGCCAACAACATCCGACTGGACCACCAAAGCCTCTCCAAACCACTTCCAATTGCAATGATTGTTGCTGGATGGGACGGTTATGCTGATTTATACAATATAAAACTACAGTAAATTACAAGATACAAAATATATACTTTTAAATCTATGCTCTGCGAACAAATTACAATCTACTCTTCCGAAATTCGCTCGAAGAATTGTTTCAGGGTTCCAGCCAACACGTCTGGCAATGCTTCAACCTCCCTCAGAATGACATAGTACTCAAATGGGAAAGAGTCAAGATATTTCTGGAGTTGGAGCTCAAATTTCCCGTCCACGTTCTTGTATTGTGCCATCTCAATGGAAAGAATCGAGCCGTGGTTTGCGCCCTTTGAAGACCCTGGTTCGGTCGCCTGGGCTTGGAGGGTGTCCAAAACGATGAAGACGATCATAACCCTTTGTTCTTCAGCTTTCCTCAACACCGTCCGAAGTTTTTCGTGATCTTGACACATTCCATCGGAAATGATGAGATGAAGCTGCCATAAATCGGCAGCGGAGGCAGAACTCATGGCTTTACGCTCTCGGGCAGTTTCAAGCACTTTGAGACTCGTTTCGAGCAGCGAAAGAACGTCGGTGGCTTTTTGGGAGAACCTGAATGCGTTCATGACTTTGGTCCCCGCCTGGTCAGAGAATGTGCCTTCGTCAAATCCGTGCAGCAAGTCGAACGTTTCTCCGAATTTGGCGATCGCCACATCTCCTGACTCAAGACGACTCAGAGCTTTAGAGATCAACGCCAAAGTTTGATAAGCAAGATGGACGGAATGGGATTCTGCCATTGAACGGGAATCATCGATGGAGATGAGCACTTGGTATTCACGTTGGCTTGGCTTCGTTCGACGCAACCATATTTTGTCTTTGGTGTAGTCGCTGGCGATATAGGAGATGACCTTTTTCATGTTGAGGCGCTTTCCGGTGCGATAATCACCTTTAAGACGAGTTGCCATGGTCGGCTCGAGGATAAGACGAAGTTGCTCGCAAAGGGTATAGGCGAGGTCATGGGTGAGTGATTCGTATGTACGCCAAATCTTCTCCGCCTGATCATCTGGGTAGTCTGCAGCTCTCCATTGCCTGAGTTGCATTTCAGCCAACTTGTCATCGTCTTCGACTTTATCTGCCTTCGGAAGAGAATGATCATGTGGGCCAAGCTCTACGTCCGCAGTGCGCACACCCGATTTGAGGATAGCACCTTCAATGTCATCACGATGGTCCATAGCAGTTGCTTCTTGGTCTTCGACTAGTGATTGACGGTTGGGCTGTTCGTGTCTTTCAGGTGCGAGGGGAGCATCGACGTCCATCGAGACAGGGGCGTCATCTACTTCCATGTCTTCGTCGACAATTTTGAGCTGGTCTAGTTTTGCAACTTGTTCGTCACCAGCCGGTGCCAGGGCCTGCATGTCGTGGTCGGGATCATCGGGGAGAAGGTACTCGACTTGAGATTGAGTATTAGATTCTCCCAACTTTTCTTTCGACACATCTGAGGGTTGAGCATCTAGGATTTCGTCAAAACGTTGCTGGATCTCTATGAGAGTGTCGCCGAGGCTGCGCAATGGATTGGAAACCGGTTTCGCTTCATTCTGGGAGGCAGATTGCCCCTGTTGAACACCAGATGTAGCGGAACCAGTACCGTTATTTTCTTCGGGTAGGTTTTCGGACGGGAGAGGAGCCTCGACAGACCTGAAAATAGGATTAAAACAAGTAAATATGGAGCTTTGTTGAACGTACCCATCATCGTTGGCAGTTTTTTCTTCATTCATCAATGATTTTTGACCCATACCACCTTTCGACGTCCCGGTTTCACCACTCGATGTTTCTTCTCCGGTTTGAGGATTTGAGGCCTCCGCAGGGTCGGGTATGGCTGCACCCATGGTAGTGTCGGGGCGGCCAACGATTTCTTGATTTTCGTTGTCTTCATTCTGCTCTTCCTCGTCCTCTGCTTGTGCGGCCTCCTCGTCAGCGACATTCCCTTCACCCTGTCCCTCATTGTCATCCTGCTCATTCTCGTTCAGACCGTCTGGTTGAGGGGCGTCACCCTCGTTTGCCCCAGATTCATCCTGGTCGTATGCCATGTCATCATCTAATGGACCCTGTTCGTCGTCTTGCGCAGCCTCATCGTCTTCAACCCCTCCATCAAGCTCTTCATCTCCTGCTCCATCCTCTCCAAGATCCATCTCGTCCGGTAATTCAAGCGTATTTGCGTCTTGGACGTAATCGTCCATTTTTCCTCCATTCGCGTCGGCATCTTTCATTTCATCGTCCTCTGCGTCCTCGGGCCTTTGCTCCTCTTCCTCCATGTCCACATCAGCCTCTGGCTGTTGCTCCTCACCTTTCCCTTTCTTATCCTTCGACTCCTTTTTCTCTTTGCTTTCCTTCGCAACAACCTCTGATGGCCCCGTCTCTTGTTTGGAATGGTCTTCGTCTGTTTTCTCGTCACTGTTTCCTGAATCTTCGGGACCCTTTTCATCGCCCCACAACTTCTCATCTACGGCGTCTTCTTGATCATCGAGGTCACCGAGGGTTTCGTCAAAATCGGCTTCACTCCCGTCGTCCGCGTTCGCCTCGTCCTCTGACCCATCGTCCGGAACGTCTTCTAATTTCCCTCCAAAATCATCATTCATCTCTATGGCATCCCCATCCTCATGATCACCTTCCTGTTGTTGTCCCTCTTCCTCACCCTTGAGTCCCTCGATTTGACTCTCATCTTCTATCTCCTTACTGACGTTATCAGTCCCTGACCCTTCACCGATACCCACACCAGGAACATTAGAAACTTCGCCTCCTGAATCAGTGTTGTCGCTTTCCTGCGGTTGGCAGAAACCTTGTTGTGATAATGTGAGGAACACCGAGCATAAAACAAAGTTCAACTTGAAGACAGCCTTGGTCCAGTTGCTATGAGCGACTATCTGCTCTTTTGCGAGGGAAAGATAACGGGCGAGGAATGGAAGAATATCGTTGAGGATACGATGGATGCCATCCTGGCTAGATATCCCGGTCAGCACTGCATCCAACTGTGCGCTGATCTTATCAAGGTTAAGCAGGTGTGTGCAATCACGCGAAAATTGGTAGCCGTGGATTATGCATTTCTCGAGGTCGTCATCCATAGTATCCTCTTGACCTGAAGGTGCTCTTGCCACGAAAGCCTGGACAGCGAGCAGAAGGGAGCTGATGAGTTGGTCGATCTCGGTTTCACTGATCTCCGCGAATGATGTTGTTTCGCAAAGGGGGTCCACAGTTTGTTGAGACAGCCATTGCTTAAGCGGGGATAAGAGGTAATCAAGTCTCGGATGATCCTGATGCCATTTAGAGACGGTGTTGGAAATTTGGGAAAGATGGATATTTGCTTCCTGAATGAGGTCAGTCTCATCTAAGTGACGCTCTGGGGTGAGTAAGTGTTTTTAAAAGGCTGATGCCAATATAATTTACCTTGGGTTAAAACAGACAAAGGTGTATCTTTCAACGACGCAACCAAGGAAGATACGCTCGCTCGCAACGAGCCTGTCTGGTGCTCAAGAGCCGATATTTCCTGAGTCATATCATGAATGAAACCCAGACTGGAATCGAGGGAATTGATAGTGGCCAAATTTTGCCGTAATTCGCAAAGAGCGTGAATATAGATAGATAGCTGGTCTTGTGTTTGACAAACGTGGTGGAAAAGATTTCGACCTTGTATGGCGCATTCAGATGGTAAATTTAGGCTCTGTAATCTGCAAACTATGCTTTCAATGTGCTGGTATTGAATTAACGATTGAATTAAGCTATAAAATAAACTTAGTAAATAGAAAATAATGTCAGGGGCTTGTTAGACTTACCGAGCGCGTAGATCAACCGCTATGGAGAAGGCTGATTCCAAGAACATAACGGCTCTTTGAAGTTCGCGGGTCGTGAGATCTGGATGATGAGCGGAGAGAGAGTCCCTCAAAGATGGTAACGAACCACGGAGCTTGAAAAAGTAATCCTCTCCTTTCATCAGGTCTATGTCCAATGATGAGGGGGCGGTCATTATCGGTTGTTCCCGGATCCACTGTTCACTACAGTTGTTGCGAAGAATTTCTGGTTTAACATTACTAGCAAGACCAGTGTGCTTCAATTGTTTGAGAAGATCTGCAAATGCCTTTCTTTTGCGAACCAATAGAGCCTTTTTGTGTTTCTCTCGGAGATCAGATGTCAAATTTGTCGGAATCGTGATAGAGGCCAACTCTTTCGATGTCGTGATTATCTCAATGGCCATTTCATCAACGACTTGCGCTGAGTGGGTTTGGATGAAAGGGCGCAAACGATCTTCAACCAGCGAATGGAATTTGCGCAGAGTAATGTCCAAATTGACAAGGTGTTCTGGTCGTTGCTCACTCCTGTATTCAAGAGGCCGGACCTTCGACGTTTCGGGTAAGGAGATTACAGGATTCACTGCTTTGTCCATTGTCAGTGAATTGACTTCAGGGTCCGTCGTAAAGTTCGCTCCTAAGAGGGTGGAGATAGGTTGGCGTAGGGCGTCGCGGAATTTTTTCATGATCTTGTACAGTTGCCTGTGTGTTTTTTGAGCACTTTGCTTGAGGGCCTGAACATTGACATCTTTCCAACTAGCCAGCTTTATGAAAGCCTTCACTTCGGATTCCAAAGGCGTTTTTTCTTCTGTGAGACGCTTTTGGAGTTGATCCGCGAAGAGGTTATAATAGGCAAAGGTAGAATTGAGGATGCGGAGAATGCGCTGCAAGACAGATCTTTCAAGTGGGGACTTCAGCGGTAATAACATACTGATATAGAACTCGAAGCTGTGGAGTAACCGCATCCTAGGGTGGAATTGACCAAGAGGACTTGAAGTTATAAAGGAATCCAGTAAGGGGATCAGGGTGTTGACATAACGTTCGACAGACTGCTCCGCGTTGTCCGGGTCCTCGTTGAATGCATTCAAGGCACCAAGTATCAGTGCATCGTACAAGCGGAACCACCATGAAGAAAGGTCTTCTGTGAAACTCTTCGCTTGCGAATCAAGCAACGTTTTCCAACAAGATAATTCCAATCGCCGCCAATCCACCACCAATCGAACGAGCTCATCCTGGTGCATTTTGATAGTGTTGTCTCGATTTGAATACATTTCCCAGTCCTGACTTTGAACCAGCAACTGTTCAACCATAGATAAGAGTTTGGCGATGGAGGTCCTGGAAGAAATGCGAAGGATGTCATCGCATCTTTCCATTAGATGCTTGACTACCATTTGGTCAGGCCATTCTTCCGAAATGACTTCAAGCCTTCTACGCAATGCAAGAATCACGGACGACCCCTTCTTGAGTTCTCTATAATTCGGATCCAGGTAGAAGTTGTATGACGTCGTTTCAGGGTTTCGATCGATATCAAGGGCCTCTAGATTATCCTGAAGATGTGCTAATTGGAAAGGAAGTCCGACACGATCCAGGGAATCCGAAAGACTTGTGGAATAGTTGACAATAGTATTGCGTATGGCGATGGTGGTAAGTTTTCGAAAAATGAGGGAAGTTTGTCCCTGTGAATGAGAGGATGTTGACTCCATTATCTCATAGTGAATCTGGAGTAAATTTTCCATATCTGTAGGTTGAACCAGACTTGAAAATCGAGAAGAGTCGAGTTTATCAGGTTGGCGTGGCGCCTCGCCTTCAAATGCATCCTCGAAGTTAGGAAATAATGCGAGGAATTCCTCTTCTTCCAATTCAGCATCGGTGGCGACCATTTGATCCACTTTAGATTTTCGGTATAAGCTGTTCGCGTCTTCAGCTATTTTCTTTTCCTTGGCACGATCGATGCGCCAAAGCCCCAAAATCTGCTCATATGCCTGTTCAAGACGAGGAAGATACGTTGATTTTCGGATACCAAGAGAACTCTGCAGACAAAGGGCTGACAAGGCTATCAAGGTATTTTGTGATGCGCCTTCACTGGATGGCCCGACACGGTCAAAATTTTGTATGACTTGACGTGAGCTGCATGCAGAAGGAAACGAGAGGAGAGACCTGGCCCAGTCTTCGTGTACCTGGTTGTCGAAAGCTTTAGACTCGGTGATAAATCTCAACCCCAGTCGCATGTATTGAACAGAGAGTTTCAGGAGGTTGCTGATGTCAACGAAATCCGGATAGGCACTATCGAGACGTTGATAAAATCCGGCCAATGATTCCTGAATCACTTGTTCACGTAAATGTGCATCTTCAGCCCCATGAACTAGATCGTTAAGTAAAGCATCGATTTTTGACGGTGACATAACACTGGTTTGGAATTGAGTGACCTCCGACCAAAAAAGATGTAGGCGGGTGACATCTGTGCGGGCAGGAAGAAGAGGCATTTCGGCAAGCCGGAGGCGGATTTCTTCGACGCACGATGTCAGGTGTTGGGTGACATCATTGTGCTCATTCCCGGTGATCAGAGCTTCAAGTTGCTGATGCAGATGAATCTGAGTCTTGATATTTATTTCTTCGCGCTGGAGACGTCTGTTGTTCGCATTCTGGACGACTGCTGGGTCGACAGGCGTATCCGGAACACAAAGATTCGTCAGGAGACGACTAGCTCCAACCCAAGCCAGGCCTAGATTTTGAAGCAGTGGCAATTTAGGCACATGATGTATCAAAGGAACCAAATCTTGCTGAATGCAGGCGACAAAAGCAGCATCACTGGAGAGTTGCAAATGAGAGACCATTTGACTAAAAGAATTGAGGAAGTCGGCTTCATTCTTGACTGATATTTGCCTAATCGCGTCCAGGGTTGAGGGGTCATAGGAGGAAGAAAAACACGTCGCTATCTGCAACAATAGTGGTCAATACAGTTTGCCGAATAAGTCAATAAACCGCATACCAAAACCAATGTCTGGAAGAAAACTTGGATTGTTTGAACTACACGGCCTGTCGACTGCCTAGATGCCAAAAGGGTCAAACGTGCTTGTTGACGAACAACATCGGCATGACGTGAAAGAGACGACAAGGATACTTGATCCATGTCACTGTAAAACATTATCAATAAACAAGAAACTCATTCCAACCTGCATACGTACCAGGTTGTTATTGCATTTCTTATGGTAATGGGGTGGAGAAGGATTGATGGTCCAATTATTCCCTGGAATTTGTATATGAGGAGTTGTGTTCATGGCATTTTCGTCTCTCCCTTACCGATATTTGGGGTTGAACGTCCCAGAGACCCTCCCACAACTGGAGTTGTGACCTCACAACAAGGCCCGGCAGCACTTATTGGGTTTAGCAGTCAGATTCTGTTATCGACAAATAGAGGAGTGACTCACTCTTTCCGACCTCTAATGACCATATAAGGTGTTGATAGGGCACAATTCGGGAAAGTGAACTTTTCAGATCTTCGCAAGCCAGATCAGAGATTCCATGCATAGTATCCGAGAGAATCTTTGGAACATTTTTTAGATTTTTTGTCGTTTAGTCGTGACAGATTTGACTGACCCTTTGATCACCGCCTGCAGTACTTGATGCTATGGCATAGAGTTCAAGAAGAAGGGATCTTTGGTCGATATGGAATGGTACCAAAGGTTCCCCAGTAGAATTCGTCAATAAACACTGCCACAATCCATGTCAATTTGCAAGATATCGAATTGAGACCGGACTACCTACCTTATTGAGGGTGTCCATGTTTGACGATTTCCCAGGTTGTAAAGACAACGGTATGGTTTCCAAACTCATGATACTGAAAGACTGAGCTCGAAGGGCTATCGAAGAAAATGTAAGGTGGTGCAATGAAAAACAACTAGAGCTGAATTTTTTACCAACTGCGTTTGATGGAGTTTTCAGAGATGAAGCCATTTCATCGATAAGCTTGACGTTGTCTTGAAGTGGCCTGGAAGGTTCATTGACGTAAAAGTTGGACCATATCGGAAGCAACCCCTGCCCCTTTGAAAAAGAAATAACAGCATGGAATGCTTTGGCTATCCTCGAAAGACCCTCAAATAATGTTGGGCTTCCTTCGAGGCCTTCCAACACCCAGTTCGAAATGGCATATAACGCTGAAAAATCGTACGAAGAAGAACTTAAAGCAGCCTTGATATAGAAATTGAAACCAAGTATTTTTGTTGCCAGTTGGACAGATGCCTTATCATACAGGTAAGTGAAATAATTCGAAAGGTTTAACGCAAGACTTACTATATTCGGGGTCATGGTCGAAGCCTCTTTTAACACCTGGTGACTTAGGTTGTAGACTTCTGTCGTAAGGTTGATCGCAGACTGAAGCGCGCGGTTATGTTTCTCCATCTGGGGCCATGCATCGCTCGCGATAGGCCTATCTTGATCATAAGCGAAAAGGGCTGCGCTGAGGTTAAGGATTTCGAAGATCAACCAACGTGGGCTCAGGGCACCACCCTCAACTGGTTGTTCAGCCTTTTCTCCCCAATCAAAGTCCATAGGCTAGAGGGATAACCGGTCAAAAAAATTCACATAGGTATGGGTTGATGGCTCACCTGCGCATTGACAAAAACTGCCGATACCCTTTTATGGGTTGAAAATGCGTTTCGATATACCTGAAGCGCGTTGGTAATGTCTTGTTGTGGGAAAACTTCGATGAAATGTATGAACTCCGTCGCACATGGGGGGTCCTGATGGGAAGCGTATCGAACAAGTTGGGGCATATATGCCGGTACAAGGGCCCTGGTCAAGAAAAAGAACCAAGGATATAGATTATCGTCCACTGGCGTAGAGGAAAACACGAGCGCTGGTGCTTGATCCACCAGATAAGATAGTGCTGAATCTTGGTCAAGTATTCTCCCTGTGGATGCAACTTGGTGGGGAACATTTTCAAGTCCACGGTCAACGATTCCACGGCGGAATGCGTCAAAGAATATGCTTTGGAAATTAGGCGAAATTGTTACGGTTGCGAGGTTCCGGGGAAGACGATAATGATCATAAAGTATGCTGGTATCGTCAGCAACGGGTTTCGATAAAAGGGCGATTTCTAGTCCCCTGTTCCGCATGGCACGAGAGAGCTCTCCATAGTGAGGATCCACAGTCATAAACAATCTAAAGTTTGGGTGAGGGGTGATGACTTGGACTTTCCCATCGACGAAGCCTTGTTCACTGAGGGTCAGCGTTCCATTGCTTTCGCACAATGAATTCAAGCGATCAAGCACAGATGGGCCACAAAGATTGGCACCATCGAGAAGAATCCAATTACCCGACTTCATCGCTTTGACAAGTGGGCCATCTACCCATTCAAACTGACCGGACTTCGAAGAAAGTCTTGATATCGAAGCGTGGACCTCTTGAAAGTCGACCGAAAGGGGAGAGTGCGATTCAATCAACCTTGATAACCATGACGAAACCTCTTCCAATAACCGATGAAGATGTTGGTCCGGACATCTTTCGCAAGAAGAACGAAAATCCGTGGCTTGGATTTGATAAGCCGGTAAAGATTTGGACCCTGTGATTGATCGGAGGCCATGATCAACCAGGGAGATGAGCCGGTCAATCAATGTAAGAAAACGCCTTCGCAAGTCCACTTGTTCAAAACTTCCAAGTATATCCATTGTATCTGTTGCGCTGTTGACCGGGACTTCCCATAGAAGTTGACCACAGAAATTTGACATTGTCCGGATTATTTCGGTTTTTCCACTGGTCTTGGGACCTGTAACAATTGCCAACCACGATTGTGATATGCAGTCCCCAAGGGCTTCAAGAGCAGATAACTGCATTTTTAGTATGCGACCAGGACGACCAAATGTAGCTCTATTCTTCCTTTCAGCGTGAAAATGACCGATACGAACGCTGGACGTAGTAATTGTCCATGACGGTGCATCAGAAAACTCGTCTGTTGTCGTGGAGAAGATCTTGTCGAATAAGGCTCTTGCGTAACTTCTGTCGGAGGATGAACGGAATCTATGAAGATAAACACTTCGAAGAAAGGCTTGTGGTAGTCCAGGGGAAGTAGAGGTTGATAAAAGTGTTCCCCAACGAATGACATCCCGGAGATTGAATTCCCAAGGGGCGCCTTCGTGAGCAAAAGTGCGTTGTTTTGTGGCAGCGTCGTTTAAACAAAGATTGAATGATATCATAGAATGGAGTATTGCTTCATGGAGATCGGGGAAGATATGGGAACAAACTGTGTACAAATCCGTAGGCGTCAACTCCTTGATGTAAACCTTGCTAAAACGATTAACAAATGACTTCGGTAGCCCTTTCCTGCCTCCACCTTGATGAAGAGGGTTTTGTGCAGCAAATACGCGAAAAGAGGGATGTCTTTGGAATGAACGATTCAGCTCGGGGATGTACACAGTCCCGCGATGGTCAAGTACTGCGTTCAAGCCTTCAAGCACCGCTTGTGGAGCAAGGTTCATCTCATCAAGGAGAACCCAATGCCCTTCCTGTAAGGCTCGAAGGAACTCGGCATCCTTCCAGGCAAATTCTCCTGGACTCCCTCCCTCGACAGGTAAATCTGAACCAAATAAATCGATCAGATCGGTTTGATCAGATAGGTTGATCCTGCATAAGTTGTGCCCCGAAAGTTTGGCAAGAGCAGTAATCAAACTGGTCTTCCCAACACCAGGACTCCCTTCGAGAAGAATGGGCTTTGTTACTTGACAAGCCCGAACCACGCGCATGGCATTTTCTCTGGTGGTCGGGGCTTCAAAATTGAAAGATTGACTGGATCGACGTTCACTGCCATTTTCGATGGCAAATGCACCGATCTGAGTGAAGCGTTCAGAATCGAAAACGGGGATTGTTGTGCCAAGTGTTTCGCCTAAGGGAGAGAGTTCGTCTAGCTTTCTCAACGCGTCTAACCTCAGGCGATCCAAAGCATCTGGGGAATAGGCTGCCATTTGAGGAAGTGCGCTCAACCCATCTAAGTAGGTCATATGTGCGGCATGGTGCTATTGAAATTCATCAGCATTATAATGGAATAATGAGATATGTTTATGTGTTGACTTACGAAGAGTTCGTTAGCGGAAATAAATTGGGTTTTTGTATCCTTGTAAACTGAATTGGTAAAAACAACCCATGCCTAAGGGGGCTTGAGTGGGGGTGTTTCTTGGATAATAATGCACAACATACCAAAATGTCTCGAAGGCTCATTACTGAGCGATCCCCGACCCGTGAACAGAGCCACTCGACAAAATCTAAGACTAGAGGGGTGTATGCTCGATGAGAGTCACATGCCCAAAGGCTTCCGACAATCATCTCTAAGTCGCTACGATCTTCAACCGATGGCACCCAGATTTCTGTAAAGCGATTTCGGAGTGCAGGAGAGAGCTCTTTTTTCCCATAGTCACCCCCTGGATTCATGGTCGCGAGAAGTTTGAAATTGTCTGAAGCGTGAATATCGGCTTGATCGGTATCGGTTCCACCACGTTCTGCAAGCACAATCGAACGCCCAGGTTCCAGAACACTATTCAAACGCTCAAGAACTGAATCATCCGCAAGTGATATTTCATCCAACAAGAAAACATCTCCGCTACGCATAGTCTCGATCAATGGTCCATCATGCCATTCAAAGATTGAATTGAGTTGCGATATTCGTTGGCGAGCTGATTCAAGAATCAACCGAGGTTGCGCTTCAAGGCCTTCGTTTTTCAAAGTTGAGACCAAGAAATCATTGAGGGTATCGATATTTGAAGGCGCGTCAACAATACCCATCTGATGCAACGCCGCAGATGTTTCGCGAAGAACCTCGGTTTGCATCATACCCCTGTTCCTCACAGGTCGAAGGCCTCCGATGATATCAGCGGTTTCGGTGTTTTGATGACAGTTGAGAGAGATAAGGCGTTGCGAAGAGGCATCTGCGAACACTTGGCAAACTGAAGTCTTTCCCGAACCTGTTTCGCCGACCAAGAGTATGGGTTCGTTAAATTTCAAACCTCGACATACAAGGATGTAGAGGCGTTGCATGGCCTTCGTCCAAATAACGCTTGATTTCGCTGGCACAGGATGACCGAGATACGCCCCCATGTCGAGATCTGATCTGAAAAGATTGTACATACTGCCTTCGTCGATTCTAACCCCCATGACAGACTCGATAACTTCTTTGACAACGACTTTATCCTCAGGACGACGAGCTCGTTCGGCGAGCAACATATAGCCATTCTCCGCCAATTCTTGATAACCGACGGCATCACGACCAGCCCAGCGAAATAGATCACGCAGCGTCGCGAAACCCTGTTTACTCTCGAATACTCTGCTGGTTTGTCTGCGTTTCTGCAGTTCGTGGAAAACCGCGACGATCTTCTTTCCATAGGATGGTGCTATCCTACACCTTTGGCACAGAATCGTTTCTAATTCAGCTTGAGGGACGTCTTCAAAGTGAACCTCAAGAAATCTGTTTCGGAAAGCACGAGATAAAATTTTCCGTCCTGCGTATAAACCAGGTGGGTTCTGTGTTGCAAACAGCATGAAATGGGGATGGGGTCTGACGACTTCCTGTGTTTCGGGGATGACCAATTCACGATTGTCGTCAAGCAGACGATTCAGGGCCTCCAGGACATCTGTCGGAGCCAAGTTTAACTCGTCAAGAACAATCCAATGTCCAAACCGAAGCGCTTGAACAAGAAGGCCGTCCCTGAAGACGAGCTTGCCAGTTATAGGATCTGAAATGTAGGAACCAAGGTATTCTTGTATGTCGGTATGTTCATGATTGTTTATGCGGACGAATTGATGACCAGTCCGTTTAGCAAGATATTCAATTGAGCTCGTTTTCCCACTGGACGTTGGGCCTTCGATAAGAACTGGGAAGCGTCTTGTCAGGATGATGCGTGACAAGTCGATGAGCTTTTGTTCGACGGAAGGAGTAATGATGTATTCTTCTGCCAAATTATCGTCCAGGGGGCCTTTTTCGAGGAAGAAAGGTCCAAATTTAATATAGGTACCGTTTGAAGGCGTTGGCGGGCTTTTCGACAGGACTGATCGGGAATTTGGCACAGAAGAAAGGAGATGAGTGTGCGCAAGGCGCGTGACTACTTTGGCACTTTCTCCGTCGAGCGCCATAGTGAACGCCATAAGACAACCCTCCCAGACAGATCGACGCAAACTATAGGTGCTTGCAGTATCAGCAGCAAATGTGAGTGCACGGACCAACGTCCGCATGCTGAAATGTGGACGGTGATTGGCACCATCAGCTATTTCTCGTTTTTCTGCAACCTTCTTGACGGCAGAATAGAATTCCGCGATGTCCATGATTATTCTCTTGTCGCCAACTGCGATGTGTCCGATATACTGCGAGATAATGCTCAAGAGAGTCTCTTTGTCTGCGTCGGGTGGCGGTACATCTATCTCTGTAAAGCGCGATCTAATGGTGGGTGGGAGATCTTTTTTACCAACATCGGTGGCTGGATTCATACAGGCAAAAAGCCGGAAATCTGGATGACGAGGGACTGGCTCAAGAGCTCCGTGTTCTGTCAAGGTAATGGAAGCGGTAGGGCCATGCAGAAGACCTGTGATACACTCCAGTGTCTCTGGACTCGCAAGATTAACTTCATCCAAAAGGATCCTATCACAGGTCGTTCAATGTCCGTCTTTAGATTCAACCTTGAAATAGAGACATACCAATCCCCAGACTTCAGCGCCTTGATTAATGGACCCTCTACGAAACCGAAGGCAAATTTTCCTTTACCATGAACATGTTGAACTTCAAATTCCTCAACCTCACGGAGGAAAGATGTCCATGAAAGTTCTGATGACTTTGCCGGCACAGACTCAGTTTTACGCCTCTTCCTTGGCGTTTCATCGTCTAACATCTCAGAGGATCTAAAGAGCAAAAAAACAGCATGACGAAGTCAGAGGAAAGGAAAGAAGAAGATATGAATAATCACATACCGATCCGCCTCGACACTTCTGGCTTGGATTCTCTCCATCGCTAACCGAACACTTTCTTTCCAAAGACCCACAGCTCTCTTCCATTTACACTCGTTTACCGACTTTCTAACCTCCTTTTCAAACTTTTCGTTCTTCCTTCGACTGAAAGTTGAACCAAAAAGTCCAAGGAACTTTTCCTGCAGAATGGAACCTGGTATCCGAGCATCTATGGGTTTTAAACCTCCAATTAGATCCGATGATTCCGTTTGATGAGAAAGATTTAAGGATATTAATGGGCGACGAAGGAGAGAAGCGAGGTGGGAAATAGCGCTGGTTTTTCCTGTCCCCGTTTCTCCGGTTAATAAGACAGGTTCGTTATGTGAAATAGCCTTTCCGATCCGTGTCAGAAGCGATAGAGCTGGTTTGTGCATCGCAAAAGGTCGCGGCGAGGGTTGTGCGAGATCTTGTTTACTCGGCAATGCAGGGAGTCGGGTCCTTCCTAACCTAACGGCAGATATTCGACCATTAACGTCCTTCTCCAATTCCAAGTCAAACCCTTTCCCTCGGATGACCCACTGCTGACGATCTTCGTCAAAGCCAAGACATTCCCCAACGACGTGCGAAATGGCCTGCAAACGCGCTCGAGACGAAGGGGAGGTGCTTCCAGCCCCGAAGAAAACGTCGCGTGCTTCGAGGTATATGTCCTCTCGAAGGGATGTGTGCGGAAATAGATCAGAAAGGGCAGGGATCTTCCTGTTGTCTGTTGACACGTCCATTGGTTCACCGGAAACAGGAAGAATTCCTTCAAGACGTTCACAGAATTTTTGCAATTCTCGAAGACCAATATCCCTGCCAGGATTGATCGGTCCAAGAGCCCTGATTGCGCTCCACATATGGATAATTGCTCGAGAGGTCGGTCCGATTAAACGCGGATATTTGACATTTATTATGGTATGTAGTTCTTCGTCTGAAGGGGATGGAATGATGACCTCGGAGAATTTGTGCGATCCAAAGAAAGTAGGTGGGTGGAAGTGACCATTCCTTGACGGTGACACAGATCTCGTAGCAAACAACATGAAGTCGGCATGAGCAACAACCATTCCCCGTCCGGGAACAACGAGTTGAGCCCTGCCACCTATCCATTTCCCCAGAGATAAAGACTCCACAAGAGGCTTGATGACTCCAAGTACTTCGTTGCTTCCTCGGTCGATGTCTTCAAAAACAATCCATTTTCCTTCTCGCATGGAACGAACCAAAACGCCCTCCTTCCATTCAAAAGTCCCTGGATGCACCGTAGATGACACGTATGACCCCAGCAGTGCCCGGGGATCTAACGATGTGTCCGCAAGATGGATGGTGATTATTTGATTTTGCCTGTCGGGGTGCAACGACTTGGATAGATGAGAAAGGAGCAGTGCCTTTCCAGAGGACGGAGAAGACGTGAGTATCGTAGGCAAGCGCGAAGATATGTGCAAACCAAGTTGACGTAGGGATTCGATCGTAGAGGGCAATGGAATAAGTGGGGAATCAGTGAGTGATTTTGGCGATGATCGTAAAAGGAGAATTCCGTGGATGTTGACAATCAGAGGACTAATATAATGTTAGAGAGGTTTTTCATAATGGATAACGACTCACCATAAATCACACGATTCTAGTCGTAGGCTACCATCGAACCCCTCTTGCAAAAAATATTCAGCGGTGTTTGTGATGATGTCCTCTCTTTCCTGTTGAATTCTCTTCAATTCCACAACAGGTAATATCCAACCATCCACTCTGACGTCAAGTCCGTTCGGATCCTGTCCATAATGAAAAGGACATTCAATGCCGCATGTTTCTCCAAGAATCTCGCGTTCAAGATTGCACCTCTCCTCTTCTCCCATCCCGCTTTGGAGTGCATAGCATCGAATGGATAATAAACGCAGGCCGGAATCGAAATTTGAAGCCCAAATAATTTTTGATAACGGTGCAAGTGACCACCCGAGATGACGGGGAAGTTCGCGGTTGGCTTGCAGAAGACGGTAATAGGCAAGAATAAGTTGGTGTAGTTGAACTATATTTGTAGGATTCGAGGTCAATATAGCAGGGATAGCTGAGAGGAACCCATCCGGGTAGAAATTCTTCAATAGTTGGTTTAGAATCCTAATGTTCTCGTTAATAAATTTGATAGAATGATGAGCAAGGTATTTGCATACGGGAACAATTCTTCGTGGGTTTGTACGAGATAACACAGGGCAACGAGATGTTGCTCCGCATCAGAGGTACTTTCTAACCATCTTGCACATAAATCCATCAAAATTGGTCGAAATAAAGTTGCGATTGATTTGGTAAGAGAAGGCAAGCTCAGCAAGGTCGATAGTGTGGTGAGGATTTGCCCTTTTGTTGTCGCATTTTGGAGGTCGTCATAGCATTGGGTATTTTGCGGGATTAAAGACAAGAGTAGACCCTTCTGATGAGCCAAGTTTATCGCAAGTGGGTCATGAATAGCACTGGCGAACGTCATTTTATTCGAAAAGAGAGAAAAATTAACAAAGCATGGAGTAATGGTTGGCTGTCACGAAAAAGACCGTTTGGGTGATTGAGCTTTTTTTCGAACTTGATTGAAATTGAAGATTGTAGCTGACCTTTTGACGACGAATTGACTCACTCCTGATACCTAGGAACAACGGGTGAAGGAGATTCGATGGTCTTTCTTTTTGCTCGCCTTGGTGCGAGCTAAAGTTATTTTGCTTGTCTCAATTTCAAAACTTTTGCTAAATCAGAGCATCACGTGACCGTCTATACCTGACATCTAATCTTATCTGTAACTTCACCTCGTCTGGCCAAGTAGTAGGCTAGAGGGTTGGATTGAAGTTCCTTTCCCTCAAGCTTAACGCATTAACGACGGATAATACAAAAACTTGCTGAACTATTCTGGCCCTAGCCCTTGATGCAAGAATATACAATTGTGTCAAACAATAACAAAGATAATCGAACATCCAGTGCTGCGTCACCGATCTCTCCAAGTGAGAAACTACATACATAGTGATACACACGAACCAATTACACATTACATCTCTTTACACAATACACATAACATGGCCGTCCGGGAAGGGAGAGCCTTCCATGGGGTCTGAGATCTGAGGACTGATGCAGGAGCAATGTTGACTGCTGACCAATTTTTAAAAAAATATGTTGCACCGACTCAAGACACGTCGCCCGACTCGGAGGAATCAGAGTCTTCGAATTCGTCTGCATCACCCTCGCTGCTTTCTCCGTCAAAATCTGAAGATTCTTCTTCTTCGTCATGGTAGTTTTTTATGACGACCTTGCCGGTTTCTAATCCTTCCACCGGAACCCAGAAACCCCTGTTAATGAGAGCGTCTAAATATCTGTCTTTCTTCCTCCTTCGCGTACTCCATCCAATGGTCCACTCTTGCGAAAAAAGACCAGTTCGACAATGATACTTGTGACGATAAGCCAACGCTGTAATGATGTCACGTCCTGAAACACCAGTCAGTTTGAAGCTCTCAAGTAACGGCAACACCAGGGTTGGTTGCCTTTTCGTCGTTTCTGACGGCACTGGGGTGTTGATCATATGTTCGACTTCCCCTGTAAATGCCATCCAGAACCCATCATCTAAACGAGAAAAGTCTGCCTCCAGGGTTCGCAGGCCGTCCAGACTTCGAAGCAAAGCCATCCAGCTTGTCAATGAACATGACAAGTCACGGATTGTCAGGGTTTGTAGCCTGGCGAGGGAGGTAATAGGAGGGTTAGACGGTGGTAGGTCTTGTGTCGCGTTCGGGTGGAAAGTGTCTGATGAAGACGACAGAAGCGCAGTGGAGACATCTGTGAGGTGTGTTGAAGGACCGATAAGTAGCGTAATGAAAGGTGAATAGTCCTGATCCGACAATTCCAAGGTTAATTTCCTGAGGTTTGGGAGGTCCATTCGCTCCATTAAATCACAAAGATATTTGGCGTCGAGGTCCGTCAAGTTGAGTTCCCTTAGAAACTGCAGTCGAATTCTGTGTTCTCTGCTTGGCCAAGGTTGACTTGTGTCACCGGAGGCTAAGGGTTTGGGGCCAGAATAATGGAGGGACATCGTCTTCATTTCCGAGCTTGATTGAAGTATTTTGGCCCAAGACTTGTAATTTGGCCGAACATCTTCAGAGTGCAGAGCTAATTCCAAATTGTGAAGGTTTGAAAGGAACGGGCAATTGTCCCAGCCCAGGTTAACTCCAATCAAAGATATGTGCTTGAGCTTGGGCAAATTATTTCCAAAAATTATGACGGGGGGCCGATATGTGGCCAGAAGAAGTTGGTCCGGTGTCCCATAGTTCTCGAAATGATAAAGTTGCAGCGTCTCGAGGTTGGGTGCACCACCGCAAGTGCTGAGGTAAAGCCTGGCGGTCCCTTTACATAGATTGTCCGCTATTTTGAGATGAAACGCGCGCCATCGTTGGATGTGGGGTATAATGATTTGGAATATCTCGTCTAGCTCGTCGTTGAAAAGGTTCAATCCTTCCGTGTGCTCCTTTTCAGAGACTGTGTTGATGAAAATATTAAACAACTTGAAGGTTCCAGCCCGAGAAAGGAAGACCTTAGCACGAGGAATGTGTGATGGATGTCGAAAATGAAGAGTTGTCCACAAGGACTGCTTTTCCTTTGCAATTTTCCTCCAGTCTCTACAAACTTGAGAGACTAGGACTTGGAAGTTGGATGAAGGTGCTGGTTCATATTCCTGAGAAGTCTTGAGCAGAAACGGGGAGTCCACATATGGGTCGTCGGATTCAGATCCAAGAACGAAGATGGCCGTGATCAGCTCGATAGGTAGAGTGTGGATAGTGGTACGGCCATTCGAAACTGGTTGAGGTGGCACCATGACTTGCTCTGAGTTGACCGAACTTTCCAACCTAGTATCGCTGGTGACCCTACGTTGCAGGGGGAGTTGAACCGGAGTTGGGCAAAGGCGCCTTATGGACGCACAACAGCCGACAACATGAGGAGAACCAATTAAAGAGGGAAATCCTGTTCTTTGACGTTGACAACTATCCGACATTCAATGGGGACGGGGTGAGGAGAGGAAGATGGTGGTGAGGAGAAAGCCGCAGTGTGTGAGAGAGAAGAATCGAAAGAACTTTCATATCCTCACTTCGCGCGCTTCTCCGTGGCCCGACGATCTCATGCATCATCGAATCCAGTTGGCGCTGTCAGAGGTAAAGATGAAGTCAAGGATCGCGTGTTGGCGTTTCCCCATCTCCTTGCGCCTAATCAGGCCTCAGGGGTTCAATTGCACTAATGCATCCGTTTCGACTTCCACAATATTGCACTGTGCAGGATTTTCCAAGCTCGAGAAAAAAACTCCATAAAGACCCTGGAAATTATGTACCCTTGAAGTGTTGTCCAAAACGCCCTTCCAAATTATATAAGGAGGCAGAAACTTCCATGCGGACTAGCGTGGTTAGAGTGTAAGTTGACACAGAGATTATTCTTTCACAAAGTGGGATCTAATAAATACAGTTCGATGAAATGATAATAATGACAATAGGCTAACAATGACAGAAGCAAAACCCCTAAGCAAAATACATAAGAGTATTTTTCTTCTTGCTTTGGACTGTCGATGCTCCATCAGCCAAGCGGTAGGACGAAATATGTATGACTTGCCTTCTGAAATGCCGCTCAAGAAGTGTTCGTGTGTTAACATTGGCGAGCCTTCTCGTAGAGCAATCATTCCGGCCTCGACACATACAGCCTTCAGTTGTGCACCATTGAATTCGTCGGTACTTCTCGCCAATTCATCGTAGTTGATGTCCTTGACGACTTTCATATTGCGGGAGTGAATTTGGAGAATTCGGGCTCGGGATACTTCATTAGGTAAAGGGAATTCCACCTTACGATCCAGGCGACCAGAACGAAGCAAAGCAGGGTCAAGGATATCGATTCGATTGGTTGCCGCAATAACCTTCCAACAAAATGAGGATTCGATTCATACACAAAAGAAGCATCAGGCAATACCTTGATCTTATCATTACTACCGAAACCATCAAGTTGGTTCAACAGTTCCAGCATGGTTCGTTGCACTTCACGATCACCGCTCTTTTCTGAATCGAAGCGTTTGGTTCCAATGGCATCCAGTTCGTCGATGAAGATAATAGCTGGCGACTTTTCTTTTGCTAATGCAAATGCGTCGCGGACGAGTTTGGCGCCATCACCTATGAACATCTGGACCAATGATGGACCAGCTAATTTGAGGTAGCATGCACTAGACTGATTTGCACATGCCCTGGCAAGTAGAGTTTTTCCAGTGCCTATAGAAGGGTAAGAGCAAGCATCGTCTCTGCATACAACCTACTCACCAGGTGGCCCATACATCAAGCAACCTTTCGGGGGCCTGATACCGATTTCTTTGAACTTGTCGGCATCCTGAATGGGCATGATAATCGCCTCTACCAGTTCTTCAATCTGTTTGTCCAGCCCTCCAATGAAAGAGAAGTCCTCGGTTGGTTTTTCATCCACTTCCATGGCCTTAACGCGAGAGTCAAATTCCGTTGGAAGTTTGTCGAGAACAAGATATGAATCTTTGTTGACACCAATGAGGTCACCAGGTTCAAGATTTTCTGCAGGAACCAATCCAATAAGAGGTAGGAATACTGTCTGCCGTGTCGAAGTTTTGATAACAGCGCATTTCCCTTTACGCATGGAATCTAGGTCCTGATTTGCACCGTCCACCTCGTCGTCGTCGTGAACATCCAAGATCTAACCTCTCTATATGAGTAAGTGATGCAAGGGACTGTGACTAAGTCATACCTCGACCACATTACCGACAAGATAAGGTAGCACCTTATTTTGCTTGACCTTCTCTGCGTTATCGCGAATCTTCTCCTTCATGACGCTTTGCTCGTGTTGCAGTCGTAATGTTTCTGATCTCATTACCTATGACGAAAGAATGAGTAAATGTTGGGAGTCAGTAGAGACGCAAAAGAAGACGAACTTTAATATCATTGTCGATGAGCCTCGTTCTTGTCGCGATCTCGTCTGTACTCAGTTCTAGGATGTCTGCTGGAATGTCTGCCCATGTCTCCTCGGGTGGGGCATCGGGGGTAACGTCCATTGCAACTGCGTCTGTGGGGACCGGGGCGTCTGAGGAAGATGCCTCTGGCTTCTTTTCCGAATCTCTTGGGGGATTGCTGGGTGGGGGTGCTGAAGACATTGGAAGGATAAGAAGAGAAGATGACGGAGAAATTCAATTATTCGAGATGACTGACGCGTTCGAGGACACGCGTCCCTATTAGCCTCCAGCACAAATATGCACAAACGATGGTCTTGGTCTTGCCATCCTTGTAAGTAACACTGGTCAACAACTACTCACTAGGCTCTACTCAAGGAGTCCCAAGGACACAGACTCTCCAATCTTTCAATCTGAGGCGACCATACTTCAAGTTCCTCGGTGGTGACGTAGCCAGTCTTGCGCATGGCCGACCCCTCTGCAATACCCACAGCAGACGATAGGTCTCGTTATGAAACTCTCAAAAGGGAGCTCATGCAAGCCCTACCCAAGAAACGCGCTATAGATAAACAGCTTGTGACTATAACGCTCTTCTTTCCCTTGGATTTTGTCTAATTGATTCTATAGGCCCAGATTGAAGTTCAGATTTATAATCTCGAAGCTTCGTATTTAACAGAAACGGCTGCCCATAGCGGCGGAAATATTATCCAAGGTTTTGAAAACTATCTCAAAAACCAAGGAGCTGGACGCAGAAGGAATGAAATTCATGATCACGATCGTATATTTTCTAATAGCAGCACGACCTTTCAAAAAGTCAGTCATATCTTTTCTTGTTTGAACGTCTTGCCTTGACAAACTCAACACAATTCCAAAGTCTCTTGAGCTAATGGGAGAGAGCGAGGAATCTACGCCTCCTACCGAGGAGTTCGTGAAGCAACCGACACCCGGTGTGACCACCATCGCAGTCCCTCCAGCCACTCGAACTCAAGAGTTGACTGTTGCCCAACAAAAAAAGATCAAGGACAGAGAATATCAGCGGCGCAAGCGAGCCAGTGTCAGTCATCGAAGCACTGGAGATAGTGACGAAGAATTGGTCAGCGCAGCTAGCACATCCTCCAGGAGACCTACTAAACGCGCTCGCTTGACCGAGGATGAGTAAGGTCTCCTAGATTAGGAGCGTCAGAAAATAAATCAAGTGTATAATAGGAGATAATAATGTATGTATATCAAGAATTAATGGATTGTATATTTTGTCTAAACATCAAGTGTGTCGAGAAATATTTTAATCTGCTTAGCGTCTAAACCTCCTCCGTCTGGATCTGCAGCTTCGATACACCGCATCACAGCTATTGTTTGCCTTATCTCCTTCGCACTGACCCATACTCTACCATTTAACCCGACGGCAGCCTCTAAAGGGAATCGACCACCGAGGAGAGGCAAGAGGTAGTGTTTGGGATCCAACAAGCTGTTTGCTTCCACCGTTAGATACTCAAATTAAAATGGCTGGTCATGCTCACTCTCGACACATTCTCAAGCTGCATCGGACCAACGAGCCTCCTTTTAGTTCACCGAAGCCTTCCGACTTCCTGGTTTGTGCATCAAAGCATTCGAGTTCGGGTTCCATGTCTTTATGGGCTAGCGAAACTCGAGCATATAACAGGCTTCCGACCTGGTAAATCATCAGAGATTAGGGCGTCAGTTGAAGTTAAATTCCAGACATACCTTCAAATTTGGTTTATTCCTTTTTGTGGCGCCCTCGAAAGCAAGTGAATCCAGGGAAGCAAAGTGGGCTGATCCAATATCAACTCGATAACCCTCCCCTACTTTCTGAACAATCGAACCAATGACCAATTCCTGTGCAGCAGGGACATACTATAATTCGAGAGAAGTTAGACGGCAAATCCTGATAGGGAGTCGTCTAACTAACGCGTCTTGAATTGTTCTCGATCCACCATTTGCTTCGATTCGAGGAGTGATTTAGTTCGCCTGCTCGTGTCGCGATGACTGTTGACTGTGTCTTTTCCGAAGAAACACTGGATATCTGTAAGAGACCAGGTCCAAGCTTGAGATTTACATGTTGGGCTGGGATATGATCTCCAGGAAAGACAGTGGACATGATTGTTCAAATCAAATCAAATTATTTATTTACAGTGACGATCACGTTCGTCCTTTCGTCACTCGCCGATCGTTACTTACAGTCAACGACAACACTGACCTCAACGGATTCATCTTTCCTCAACATCTATCATCTCAAACTCAAATCAAGCCCCATTTTTTTCATCCGGGCCACGATGTCTTCTTCTCTCGTTGCAGATTTTCCCGAACTAGCTCATCTATCGTTCGTCAAGAGCTTCTCCAATCATGAACAAGCCAACTAACACTGAACGACAGGCGCGAAGATCTCGAAGATCTCCTTTCCGACCCAGTCTATTTCCAAGCTGTTTTTCATTCTCTTAAATACGTCAAAGATCTCTACAGGTCGCAAGCTGAATTAGGAATGGCTAATGAAGCCATTGCGAGTACGTTCTTCGATTGCGCCCATTTGCATTCCTGACCTACATCAATGCAGAAAATAATCTTGCATTGCAACAACGTCTGTACGATCTAAGGGCGGAAACTAAGGAATCCTTTGACGAAGCAAAGAGTCTCGAGTCCCGATGGAAAGAATTAGAGAAAGAGCAGAAAGAGGTTTACCAGGTACATCTCTTTCTGACTCACGCCATCACCGTCTGACCCTCATTTCCAGAGGTTTACTCCACAATTCTTGCTCATGCGCTTGAAGCATAGTACCACCGAACAAGACGAGGCATCAGAAGCGTTGGCCTCCTCATTTGTGCAACAAACTCCAAGCGCGCCCTCTGGCGAGGATTCCGGCACAGGAACTCCAAGAGGCCAACGTGATGTCGACGATTTTATCCGAGATTTCAAGGAGCTGAGAAAGGTGTATCACAAGAGGGCGCTCTGGGGGGAAAAATGGACGAACGGACAAGTAATCTGGAGAGACGATTGATTGGATTCAACATTGCACAGGCCTCGAGGGTCCTTTGTTCCAGAACCTCGAAAGCACACAGAGCACCAAGCTGTCTTCTCCTTGTTGACAGGGATTCGCGTTTTCTAAACGACAATCGCCACCTCCTCAACGACCGTGTCAATTCACCTTGTTTTCGTCAGAGGCTCCAATATCGCCGACTTGGGTGCTCAGCGCTCAACCACATTTAACCTTCGGGTTCTTCGTATCGCCACTAGAACGAATCTCCTTGATCATTACTACGCCATCATCTCTGGATTGAACATGTATCACCTCACGACGACCAGGAGGCCGACGGGTGTTGGGTCGTTAGTTTTCGGTTGGTTTTCGGGTCGTTTGGCCCTAACAACTTTTATGTGTCAATAGTAATGCAGTTTCAACAATCCCTCAATTTTAATTTCTCAAGCTTTATCAGATATACGCTAATGAACATATGGCAGGACATCTTGGTCTATCCGACTCTATCCTTCTACGTGACAGACTGAGACTGTAATCCCCATCCTTCCCCACCTTCTCTCGTGTGCCCGGCTTTTATATCCTCGGCGCCTCTACAGCCTTCTATGAAGTTCTATCATCATGCAGACTTCTTGGAGCTTATTTTTTTATTTCTTAGCGTTACTGCCAAGCCCAACAAGAAATAGCAAGAAACTCCTTTCCTTGCCTTTCCCTCCCCAGCTCTCCACTTTGCTCGATGCTCATGACAGAATCTAAGAGCTTTTCGCAACATTGTCGGCCTTCAAGATCCAATGTGATCCAATGAGTATCTGATGCGTCGATAGTTTTCATCCGCCAGTGCATGAACTGTGCCGTGATTTCGCTCGCTTAACCTCTAATAGTTTGTTTAGATTTCTTCTTTCAGGACCCTTCGATATGAAAATGGGAGCGACCTGCAATATCTAGCATCCGATGTTGAGGCGAAATCCTCCAGAATACCGGGCACTCACTCTCTATAAAAGATGCCATTTCGTAGAACCAACAGCAAAACAACATCGCCATGAAGACCTCTTTGCCAGTTCTTGCATCTGCGTTATTTGGGATCAGAGCTGTGTCAGCTCACACCATCTTTCAGGTGAATCGATTCACACCCTTATACAGCAAACCATCTAATCCTTTTGAATTTGTAGGAGCTCTTTGTGAACGGCGTCTCACAAGGGCGTCTCAACGGCATAAGAGTTCCTGACTACGATGGTGTAAGATACTCTTCTTCAATATCCTTTCGTGATATCACTCATTGACCCTGCGCTGTATAGCCTATCAGTGATGTTACTTCCAACGATATCATTTGCAATGGCGGCATCAATCCGTTCCATACTCCTATCTCAACGACGGTCATCCCAGTCGCCGCTGGATCACAAGTGTCAGCCGTTTTCCATCATACTTTGACCAGTGAATTTGGGTCAGACTCAGCCGATCCTATTGACCCTTCACATAATGGCCCGATATTGGCATATCTGTAAGGATATTTTATCATTTTTGCACATTCAAAATTACTTAGCCAAAACCATAGCGCGAAAGTGCCTTCAGCAACGCAAAGCGACGTCACAGGTCTCAAGTGGTTCAAAATTTATCACGACGGTCTCGACTCCAACGGTTGGGCTGTTCAGAGGCTCACTGCAAACAAGGGAAAGGTTACATTTACCATTCCAAGTTGTATTCCTGCTGGACAATATCTTCTTCGCGTCGAGCTCATAGGTATGATGATATCTCTGTCCTCCGTAGAGTGCATCGCTAATCGTAAAACGCAGCCCTTCATGCGGCTTCCAGCTATCCAGGCGCTCAGTTCTATGTATGCGTACTCCAATCATTTTCATTTCAATTCACCTCTTATTTTGAACCAGATGGAATGTGCCCAACTCGCGATTACTGGCGGCGGTAATGCTTCTCCCGCGACAGTTAGCTTCCCTGGTGCTTACGCTGGTATGCATTGTTTTTGTTTTACCCATTCCGAATTCCTCTAATATATTATGTCCTGTAGGTTCTGATCCTGGGATCACGTTCAACTTGTATGCTGGTGCAACCACGTACACCATCCCAGGTAATTATCCAGTAGTCGACCATGGTCTTGTTTGCGAACCCTGACACAAGAATCGTATCATAGGGCCTTCCGTCTTCACCTGCGATGGGTCTACCGGACCGGTGACAACCCCGACAATCCCTCCTTCGACTACAATATCCACCACTACCACCAGACCATCCTCGACATCTGTCTCAAGTGCCTCTCCCACTACGACTGGTGCCAGTGGCACAGTCGCACAATGGGGTCAGTGCGGTGGGAATGGGTAAATATTCTCTGTCCCATACCATGTGTCCGTTAATTTAACTCGTCTATCAGGTATTCCGGTCCAACGACATGTGTATCCCCTTATAAATGCGTTTATTCGAACGATTGGGTATGTCAATGCTTTATAACATTTGATCTCCTGTACTCATTTACCTGTCCACATTATCAGTACAGCCAATGTATGTGAAGATGGAGGAGCTAATGTATCCTGGGACTCAAAGTCGAGGCAAGCCCGACTTCTTGGCCTCTGAATTATCGTTCCACTGGCACTGCGTAATGAATCATTTCTCAACCTTTATTAATTCTGTTGAATCGTGACTTGATTTTCCTTAATCCCAAAGAAATCGTTGCCTCTTAACTTTCCATATCTCCAAACGAAACTGCTTCGACTGTTTCAAATTTCTGTCGTCACTCCTCTTGACAAAAATGCGACTATGGCGGGCCGAGTGCTATAACGCATGCCATTCCCTTGTCCCATGTGCACTGCCCACCATACCATCATATGAATGCATTAGTTCTCTGGAACCATAGGTGTAATGTGGGATAAATACCGGTAAAATCCCAATAAACTATCCACATGATCATTTCAGATGATTCCGGCAAAGAGAGTAACTCGTCTCTGTTCAATTCTGAGAAATTCCGCGGGGAATCGAGCAGAAGGGTGTCCTGCTGTGTCCTGTGAACCTCAACATTCTTCGGCAGTAATGTCTAATCACGCAAGTGGAAATTTCAGACGACAAGATCCGAAAACAGACCATTTGGGTTCAGAAATCTGTCAATGAACTAAACCTCGGATACACAACGGAAGTCGCGTGCAAGTAAGTGTTCAGGTCCAAGAATCTCTCTTATCTTGCTACTTACTTAGATTCCAGCCTTTGTCCAGTTCAATGTCAGCAAATTGTCTCTTTTTTCCGGTTCCGAATCCACAACTGCGACCATCAGGCATAAGCACCAGGCATCATCCACCAAGTTGCAGGTCCAAATCCCCTTCTCATATTATTTTTAGACATCTGTGCTATCTTTAACTCGCATGTCTATTTTCTAGCTTATCATAACTGTGTCAAGCTTTGGAAACATCTCGTTGTATATAAAGCATCATGCTTAACCATGGGATCCAACCTCATACCTTACAAAAATGAAGGTCAGGAGCTTCTCAGTCGCGACCGCCGTCTTCTTTGCGAAGATTGCGTCTGGTCACACTATTTTCCAGGTGAGGTTTTAAATTTTCACGTTAAACGTCATGCCAATGATTTACTTATGGTTTCTTTCTTCTGAAAAAGACTCTTTGGGTCAACGGTGTCTCTCAAGGACATCAAGTCGGAATCCGTGTTCCAAGCTATGATGGCGTTAGTCGAATATTTGTTTCTCATATTTCTGTGCCTGTAATGACGAAGGCTTTGAAAAGCCAATCACAGATGTCACTTCTAACGACTTAATTTGCAATGGCGGTATCAACCCATACGTGCAACCAGTGTCGACCGCCATCATACCTGTCGCGGCTGGCGCTCAAGTTACAGCAGAGTGGCATCACACGCTCACGAGTGCTGGCACTGGCGACCCCGCTGATCCTATAGACCCTTCCCACAAAGGACCCATTTTAGCATACATGTAAGTGTCTAGATGTGTTTTTTTTTTCATGGGCACCAACTTATGTACGGTTCGGATCTCTAAAAGGGCGAAGGTCGATAGTGCCACGCAGACTTCTGTTACGGGCCTTAATTGGTTCAAAATCTATCACGACGGGCTTGATGGCAGCACCTGGGCAGTGGATAAGCTCATCTCTGCGCAGGGTCTCGTTAGCTTCAATATTCCAAGTTGCATTCCCCCAGGTCAATATCTCCTACGTGTTGAGATTATAGGTAAACCTGAGTGTATTACATGCGAAATCACGATCTCATCAATACTTCCATCTAGCGCTACATGCAGCGGAAAGTTATCCAGGTGCCCAACTTTACGTCAGTCTTCAGAACCACCCTCCTGTTATAATCTGTGTGCTCATCGATAAGCTAGATGGAGTGCGCCCAGATTCAAGTGACTGGAGGAGGAAGCGCTTCGCCCGCAACAGTAAGCTTCCCCGGCGCCTATCATGGTTTGAAGTTTTATTCAATCGTGAGCTGAAATGACACTAAAACTTCCGATTCTGTTTTAGGAACTGACCCTGGTATCACCGTCAACATCTACAACAACTTGACAAACTACACCATCCCGGGTGCGCCGTCACTTCTTTGCTCTCCATAATTCCTGGAAGTTATTAAATCAGTGCCACATATATAGGGCCACCCGTGTTCAGTTGTAGTGGCAACGGTGGCTCTCCACCGAGCACCAGTGTTCCGACCTCCACCATTGCTTCTACTACGTCAAAACCGGCGACCACGAGCACAGCCAGCACATCTAGTTCTTCAGCACCGGCCGCTACCGGCGCGACAGTGGCACATTACGGACAGTGCGGTGGTCAATCGTATGATCTCTTTTTCTT
>JAIFHD010005995.1:0-31217 GCA_019721455.1 Psilocybe mexicana
TAAGTTCCATGGTGCTTCAACCCACAAATAATACGCACTAGTAGAATTCCATCCCAGCGTGGATAAGTCGTACGCGGCCAGCTTTGGTGATGTTCATCATGGCACCACCCTTGTCCACCATATATCGAGGAGTGGCTTGTCTGTAAAATGTCGATGTGATAGCAACAAGCCCATTCTTTTCTTCGGATACGGTGAACTATGGATGAGATGGTTCAAACATAAGTACGGTACTTGGACCTCAAAAAAAACTTACCTCGTACCCGGCCACATAAGAATACATACCCTTTCCCAATATCTGCAATTTCGCTTCAGGCAGGGTACAATAAGTTTCGTAAACGCAGAGGAGGTTCAAGGTCTCTCTGTTTCTGATATTGTACTTGCCAGGTTTAACCTGTCCGTTGCGCTCGTTCCCGGAGAATGTACTCGAGGTCTGTGTAGGGCCCCCGCTTCCGAATCTGTTGAACTGGTTAAATTGCTGGCTCTGTCCATAGCCGCCGTCCCCACTACTCAGCGGACGGTTTGCGAATGGGTTGAAAGGCGTGAATTGACCAGATGTCTACGCATGGAGAATGACAGACAGAAAATCAGTGAAACGTTATGAGAATCAGTCGAAATGACGATGACGAAGTCAAAAAAAGGCTTACAGCGGTCTTAGTGTCTTTATTGCCCTGTAGACGAAAGACATCCCCTGTGCCTTTTGATTTCAATCTAGACGTATATCAGTAAATAACGTATCCCAGGGAAGGTAGGGTGGCAGGTAGGGGGTTGGGAGAAGTGGCACGACCTACTCGAAATCGTCGTTCCTTGTGTCGATAAGCCAGAACAACGGTGAAGACCCCGAACGCACATCGTCAGTGCCCACGACTTTATACACGCCATCGGCGACGTTGACGACACTCCACTGCTCGCCACTCGCAAGGAACAACTCGCGAAGCACCTTTTCCTCCCTCAAAAGTGACTTGGCCTTCTCGCGATCCTTCCTCCAGCTTTCCACTGTCACGTCCAACCCTTTGTTACCCATCGCGTCCAGAAGGAGCTTTTCGAGGAAAGCGGACCGTTGTCTCTCAGCCTCCATTTCCGCTGCCTTTCTTTTGGCCTCCGCCTTCGCTCTGACCGACTCCATACTCTCATCGAGCTTGCGTCTGTCCGTCTCGAAATCCTTGAGATATTTCGCCAAGGTCTTGCGCTCCAGCTCCAGTTCCCGCTTAGCGGCTTGGTTGTTTACATCGATAGCTTCCGTCAGCTCATCCCGCACCTTCCTGATCTCCTTTTGATGGCTCGCGATGAGAGCCTGAATGACCGCACTGAGTTCGGAGCCAGCCGATGTGGCCGGGATCCCCTTCCCTGTCTCGAGTTCTGTCTGGACGAGAAGGCGGACAGGAGGCATACCGAGAAGTGTCTTTGTGATGGTATAAGCCGACGTGAAATCGTCGTCGTGGCGTAAGAGCTTTGCCCCAGCAGAGAGCAATGGCTTGAAGTTGGGGTCCAAAGTAAGTGCTTTCTCTCCAGCGGTCGCGATGTCGTCGCTAACAGAGTCCCACATAGTAGTCACGACAATGACATTCTTCAGGGCATCTGAGCCGCAGATCTTTTGTAACATCTTGAGATTGTGCTTCGTGAGATTGTCCACTTTGGAGGAAATACGATGCATGAAGAGCACTCCGTGAAGATTGACCCCAGGCTTGGGTCTGACAATTAATGTCCCCATATTAACGATGCGAATGTAGATTGATATTCGACGAAAAAAAAGACTCACGCAGAGTCTAAAAAAGCAGCGATCGTCTTGAAAATATCCGCGTCGGTCCAATCTTTGCGCGAGTCGTCAAAGCCGGGGCAGTCAACAAACTCCACAGCGCGCTCTTTCAAAAAGAACTTCGACAGCTCGAGTTCACCAGCCCCTGGATCAAGGCCATACCCAACCTCGATGCCTTCGTCCTGGGTCAAAAGTTTGATGAACTGCAACATTTATGAAGATAATCAGCCCCTACGTGTCGCAGCAAGAAGCTCTGGAGGTCATACTTCCGTTTTCCCGGTCCCAGTAGCGCCCATGACTCTGCATTTGTTGATCAGATCGTTATATGCGTATTGCAGACTGAATGGTCAAACGTACAGGATCATGGCAGTGTCAGGATTTTTGCTCATATTGACGATGTTTCCTGTGGAGAATCGGTCTGTGGGGATTGACGATAAAGTCAGAAACGACTAGTTTTCTTATCTAGTCACAGCAATTCAGTGTCAATTGGTTGTGAAGAGGCCCCAAAACGTTGCGCATAAAAATGGCAACGGCCGTTGTCCCGGTACGAGATGAAAGTAGGAAGAACCGCAATCATATCATATCCAATACAAAAGTCCAGGTGCAGACCCTTCATATAGTTCGGTTCAGTCTTCATATGGTTTTGTTCAAGAAGCTTCGAGCCAGATCTTTGGCGCCTTTTCTATTGCTAGCTGACTACCTGAAGAGTGCATGACGTTGGTGTGATATAACAAATGTGAAAATGCAAAACGAGTTACTTATAGAAATATCGATCTCAAGCTTTGGAGCTCGAATCTGTTCTGCTGATGATGAGATAGATACCAATCGATGAAAATACCAGCTTTGAATAGAAATGATCACATACTCGAGATAAGAAAAAAAAAACATCGGCTGACGCGTACACGTACGTACACTGCCCAACGCCACAACAGTCTTGAAACCCATTATGATCACTGTCATGGATTAATAGATGATCGGTAATTGGGAAGATAAACACCAGTCAGGAAAGTCGCTGACCATTTGGATATGAGATGGAATACCAAAGACTCCTTCGAGTAACAAAAGCATGCATCACATACTCTTATCCGACCGCAGGAGGAGAATCCTTGACGATTTTGTGAGCGTTGACCCTTTTCGAGCTGAGCCATCTTTTCGAGCTGAGCAGTCATTGGGAAAGGGCGAGATCAGGGAACCTCATGCCAGAACACGGACGCGTAAAGCCCAATCAAAATGGTTCGGTGCCCATAGCGGTATCGAGCTTGGTTTGTTTGAAGGGGGGGTATATCGGATGAGGGTTGTTACAAGTACAAGTCGCACATGTACAGGGATCCAAGGTAGCATGTACAGTAGTGATACCGGCAAAACGCCACGCACGTCCATAGGGGCAGCAACGTTTTATGGCAGACGCAGACTAAGTATACTAGATAGAAAATATTAAAGTAAGATACCCAGAGCCACTCGGAGAGAATTAGGAGGAAAGCAGGGATCGAACATACATTCATTGACAGCAACCTTCCCTTCCCTTCCTTTCCTTCAATCACATATACCGCAACACAGCTCATAAAAAAAAACACGAGGATGATAGAAAGAAGAAAGAAAAATCGTTCAAAGTAGACCAAGAAGTCGAGTGGTTTGTGGTTGTTGGAAAGAGAGCTTCGTGAAACCCTAAAATAGGACATCAGGTGTCGGACCTCAGGCCTCAAGGCCTCAAGCTTCAAGCTCAAGAGCGGCCCAGCACACATACTGTAGATACAGTAAACCTCAACGATGGAAGAAAGAAACAGAACCAGGAAAAAAAAGGGGGGAGACAACGACAACTTTTATTCATTCATTCAATCGTACAATACAGTAACAAAAAAAAGAACTGCTTTGAAAAAGGAACTTGACATTGACATTGACTTGAGCTTGAAGCTTGAAAGCTGGAAATGGAAGTGAACTTCGAACTTTGGATGGAAGTGAACGGGAATGGGGATGAGGGTAGGGAATGACTCAGAGAAATTCGTACGATCGAGTCTGGTGTGTGCGTGTGCGTATGTATGTGCACCGGAGTGGGAATGGGATTGGGACGGTGAGGGCGGTGTACGGTGTGCGGTGTGCGGAGTACGGGAGTACGGAGTACGGAGGATGGAGGGTGGATCGGAAGACAGGAAACTTGAATCAAGGGAGAGAGAGACAGAGAGTGTGTGTATGTGTAGAGGGACGAAAAAAAGAAAAAGAAAAAGAAAAGAAAAAAAAAGGGAAGGGAAAAAGAAGAGGAAAGGAGAGAAGTATGTATTAGGTAGGGATGTGGTGTTGTACGGTGTGGTGTCAAGTTGACCCAAAACGAAGGAAAGAAAGAAAAGGTATCAAAATATGATCAAAACGAACAACCAAACACCAACACAAAAAAAAGAGGGAGAGAGAGAAAGAAGGAAAAACAAGAGAGAAAAAACGTGAAAGTCCGTGTACTTATGCCATGTATACGAAATGTAGTTACTAATATGCTGGAAATGACGATGACGATAACGGAAGAGGGGGTGGGGGGAAGAAGAATGTATATGAATTGTATGGATGTATGTAGGGTGGGGTAGGTAGGTAGGTATATGTACGTAGGTCGTAGGTAGGGAGGTGGGACGTGGTTCAAGAACAGACAGACAGACAGACAGACGTGTCATTAGAATAAAATAAAACGGGAATATGTGGAAAAGAGAGAAAAAGAAGAAGAAGAAAAGGCGTCATGATGATGCTGATGCTGAAGAGGGGGGTCATAAAAGTACATACACACAGTCGATAAAACCAGAAAGAAAGAAAAAAAGAAAAAAATCCTCCTCAATCAACGACAAGAAGAAAGAAAGCTCCAGGCCAACAACGAAGAAGAGATCGAGGAGAGGGAAAAAAGAAAAGAGTCTTTGTGGGGAATCATGATAACTTTGCTTTTCGCGATAAACAAAAAAAAAATGGTGGGGGGGAAAGAGATGAGGTAGGGAGGGAGGGACGGGTAGCCAGTGGATAGTTGTTACATGAACGTGATAGTACGGGTACGGGGGTTCGATGAAGGGGATGGGGCGGTGCAAAATGGCGTTGAGGGGCCACCGATCAAGAGCAGGGCCTACGTAGGTGTTTGAGGGGAGGGAGGGGGGGAGGTAGGGATCGATAGATAGATAGATAAACAGGGTCGATGGGGAATCATAAGAAAAGAACAACAACAATAACAAAAAGGAAAGGAGTACATGTGGGCCGTGGGGGGGGTGATGTGAGGGCCTCGCATCGCATCACATCATGCCATTTACAGGAGATGAAGATGCCGATGGTGAGGGAGAAGAATGGTTGGGAGATATGAGATGTATGAAGGGAAAAAGAGAGAGGGGGGAGGGGAGGGGCGAGCAAACGGGAAACTCCCCTTGCCCCCTTGCTGCGTTATGATGTCACATTAAACATCACTCAAGCAGAAACAGGAGTGACCAGGGGCGCAGATTTACGCCTTGACTGGCGGCGGGCCTTCTTCTCAGCGGCACTGGTAGCGACAGACGACGAGGTCGGGTTTATAGCGGCCTGCCATTCACTGGGTAGTCCCTAGACAGCACATAAATTCAAATCGGCTTGATATCCAACCGTAGAATAGAAAAATCACATACCGTAAATAAACCCGAAACATCATCAAATCCAACATGGACATGATGCACAAAGTTAGTCGGGTTGCTTATAGGTGAGGAGAGAGGGCTTCTTAGATACAGGGCATCTCGCCATGTATACAGGTCGGTGTTGCCTTTAAACAACATCGAGATGGTCTCTGTCGGTGCCGACGATGATGAACGCGGAGCAAACTCGACGATGAGACAGTTATCCCTTTTCGAATCAATCTCGATCCGGGTGAGTAAGGAGAGAAGAATGGTTTTAGATGGTGGAGAAGCCTAGGAGAGGGAGAAGGATAATAGGATTAGAAATAAATTCACAACTACACCGACCAGGAGATTCGGGTGGAAAAACGACAGGTCTATGTACATACCTTGGTATCCCGCCGATGAACGACAAGGGATTGTGGTGAGAGTGTCAGCCACCTGGCTTTCCACATCCAACTGGCGAATACACCAGACTGTTTGATGACGAAGAGACCTTCCAGGGTCGTTGATGTTGATGTTACAGTCGATGATGCCATACCCACACCCCCTTTGGCTACGGCAGCGAGGACGCCTGAGGCCGGGCGCGAGCGAGGGGCTACGACAATGGCGGAAGAAGATTTGGAAATCGCCGGTTGACCAATGATCTCAGCATAGATGGGGAGGATGTTGGCGTCCTGTGAGAATAGGAAAACATGCATGAGCGACGAATGAATGGAACGCGAACGCGAGAGCATGCAATGCAATGCAATGAATGCAAGAAAGATGAACGTGAACGTACGGTGAACGTTCCAGTAACATTATCGGAGCCGATGTGCGATTTATGGACAAAGTCAAAGGGGGCACTATAGTTCCCCAACGGACAGCGTTGGTAGATGTCGTCTTGCCAGTCGTACAGCTCTGGATCGGAAGAAAAAGAGAAGTTGAAGAGCTTTTCCTTTGTCTTGAGACCGAGAGAATGATCTGTGAGATCAGTGCGTTCGAGCTGGGTGATGTCCTGCAGTCTGATGCGAATCCGCTTCTTCGACGAGGTCTGAAAGGAACAGGCGTGTGAGAAAGAGAAAAAGACAATAAGAAAGACGATGAGGTCGAGGTGGGTGGCTTACATTGACGACGGTCAAGAACTCTGTGTCGAGCTCGAGGCGTTTGGGCTTCCAGGACGTGCCACCGAAAGTGGTGCGCTCTCGAAGGTTGGCTGAGCCACTTCGTAGGAGTTTTGAGGGGGTGGAGGTGGAGGGGAGGTTTGTGCGTTTGTAGTGGGAAAGGTGGGAGGGGTGCTTGCTGTCCATGTCGAGGGAGGGGAGAGAGGGGAGAAGATGGGAGTTGAGAAGAAAAGAGAAACAGAGCCAGGAACAGCTCTTTTGTCCACTTTTGACAATGATACCGCAACGAGGCAAGACAATCACAAAAGGCGATTAATAACAATTTAAGTAACCCTCCAAATTCCCAGTACTCGTGGTCCTCGTCGCCGTCGTTCTCTGTGGCCTTGTCGTCGTCGTCGTCGTCGTCACTCGTCGTCGTTGTCGTCAGCTCTGACTGTCGTTTTGTTTTCGCAGCGTCTGAATCCATTTGTTATTCGGTCTCCATGGCCCAGAGTTGCACAGCCACCTCGTCACCCATCACCATCACAAGCGTGGCTCTCTAAACCCATCCTAAATTATTGCTTTCGATCTAACTCAAAAAGGTAAATTCCACTTTTTCATTGATCCTCGATTCGTCCCAACATAACAGCTCCTTATCTCACTGGAACAACATTAAAATTCACCTCTCTGCATAACGAAAGAAAATAATAAGAAGAAGAAACTTGGAGAAGAAACAAGAGTTTTTCCTGGAATTTTTCCTCCTCAGATGATATGTAATTTGTCATGTCTTTGATGATCACCTGCACTTTCAATTTGAACAACACGCTGAACAGGAGCGTACGGCGTCATTCCAAGAGGAAAAAAAAACATCTCTTCCATTGTACGTATTGTATGTAGTCACCGGAACTTGAAAGACAGACTCGAGTGGCGATTATTACTACTGCTACTACTAAAACTGAATTTTACCTGCCTCTCCCGATCGTGGCGTCGTGAAGCCAAAAATGATACCCAAAAGGATGATAACGTTCCAGCCTGGCTGCCTGACTATTTTTACACTTAGCCCAAAAGCAAACTTCTGCAAGAGACACGAGTACTTATGACCCAAGCCTCGTAAGGACTTTAAGACTTGGAGCTTGGAGCTCCAACTAAAAATGTATCTACATATCCTGCATACCCAAAAGTAACTCTAGGCATCGACAAGAAATCCCAGCACACCGATTATTTCCTTGTTCTCCGCGAAAGCAGCAGAGCCAGGTGTTCAAGTTACGAAGAACTTGAAAGTTTAATTCAACGCAGGGCCAGGGGCCTCGCCTACCACTGGAACCATAATATAATTAGCCAACGTCGCGACTCACGAAGCACTCTCGATGATCCGACTCGGAGTTCGAGTCCAAGCAACAAGTAAAAAAGAACAGGCAAGAAAAGGCCACGAAGCGACGGAAAACGGTTAACGACGGCGACCTGGTAATGCCTGGTAATGGTATAGATACATACCGTGTGTAGAGTCCAGCCCCAGCCCATCAGGTTATGTATATTTGGGTTGCAGAGAACTGCCAGTGGACTGCTAAAGAAAGGACATGAGTCAACCTAGCATCGACCCGTCTCCCAGCGCCTCGGATCCCACCAGCCAAGGGTTGCACTATAATTGCTTATACCAATAGGTATGCATATGACTCGCCTTCCAATCCCATAGTTTCCATTCACCTGTACGCGTCTCCAGATTCCAGGACGACACAAGGATCAACTGGAAAAAAATGATCGACATCTGTATGATTTGAACTTTGAAGACAGCCTGAGTATACTGTTTAGTGGCGTAGGAATTTGACCTAAGATAAGATAAGAAAAGAAAATAGAAAGCTGAGAAAGAGAAGGAAGGACTGACTGACTGACTGACTGATTGACTAATTGACATTCAAGTTCCAAAAAACAGCACCTGCTTTCCAAAAAAAAAGTAAGACGAGAAGGAATCAACCAAGAACACGAACACGAGTGAAAGAATGGACTTATGGAGGAGGCGAAAGACCGAGTCGATCCGACAATGCGAAGATATTGCAAGTGTGCTGGCTGCCAGTGCCAGTGCCGGAAAGATCTCCATGAAGATCGAAAAGGTCCTCCAGAACAGACAGAATACAAAAGACGATACTTAGGTGTATCCACTGAACGGAACACTTCTGCGGGTCTGCAAAAGAACCAAGCCGCAGCGGCAGAGACAGAGACAAGTGACCGGACCCGAGGCTCAGCGTCGTTCTTCGTGCAGTATACTGAGGATGGATAGGAAAATTCGAGAGCAGGCTCCAAAGTGCATAGACTAACGAACGACTCTGCAGCTGCAAAGTCCAGAAAGTCCATTGAAGGAGAATCGGAAAGATCATGGTGACATAAGTACGTCAAAGAGTAGAAAGAAACAAAAAAAAAGCCGTCAACCCAAATTGTTTTTTGTAAATCCAATTTCAGCGAACAAGTAACAAATAGCCTGACTCCCTGTGACTAGCTTTAAATTTTTCTTTCCCGTCACGGTGGGGAGACCTGGTTATCGAGGTGGACTTGGTAATTAATTGGTTTTTGTGTTGAGGGAGGAAGGGAGGGAATGCTACTTACAGATGCAGTGGGCTGGTTCAGAGGGACCAACGAAAAAGAAAAGGTGGAAAAAAGGAAAAAATTGCCAGACACCAGAGGTGGAGAGGGTATCACGGTCAAGGGTCAAGAAACGATCCAACCTCTTGACGCACACAATCAATCAGCCGAATATCATCATCAGAAAACCAAAAAACCCAAAAAAAAAGAAAAAAAAAGAAACCCATCATGTTGCTGCACATCCCTCCTACTAATTTTGACATCCTTTGCGTTACAACTTACAACACACCAAACCCTCCCGCTCCCGATCCCGAGCCATACTCCTTCAAATGATACAACAACACCCTCCCCCTCGTATTTCCAATCGCCACGTACTCGCTCCGCGCGGAGAAGTCCACGGCTGTGACGTGTCCGAGCGGTGTGCTCGAGGTGGGCCAGTTTCCGAACGCTGTGAGTGAGGGTAGGTGGATCTGTTTGTAGGAGGGATGGGGGGATGAGTTAGTAACGATGATGATGGTGGTGGTGGTGGGTGATAGTGGTGATGGAGAAATGAAATGGAAAAAAGAGATGTAGAAATCGTCAATTCGAAAAATGATGTGATGAAGGAAATAGAATTGAAGGAGGAAATCAAGAAAAATAAAAAAATAAAAAAGGAGACCCACCAAACGCATAGAATCCTTCTTCTCCTTACTCGCCATAGCGAGGATCTGCGCGTCGTGGTTGAACCGTAGCGTCGAGATGGGGGTCGTCAGCTGTCCCAGGGCCTTCACCAACTTGGGTTTTTCCATCGCAGCAGCAGCATCAGCGCTGTTGTGATTCTGCGGAACGGAGAAGGAGTCTGATCCGTACACGTTCACGAATCCACTACTTGAGCTACAAAGAAAAGAAAAGAAAGAGAAGCAAAAAAAAAGAAAAGGAAAGAAATAAAGAAAGAAAATATGAGATTCCATCGATAATGCAAGGAACGAAGGACGTACCCAATCGCCATGGACCCATTGACACCACCACCCGTAGCGAACACCCTCCCAGCACCTCGATACCCACCCTCATCCTTCCACCTCTTCACACATCTCCTCTGCGCCACATCCCAGATATACACCTCCGCATCACCCGTCAACACAGCGAGGTGCCTCTCATCATTCACACCGCTCCCATTCCCATCTCCCCCTCCAAGGACACCCTCACCCTCACTCGACGATGGCACCCAACAGAGCCCTTGCACGCCTCCTCCTCCACCCCCTCCGCTCGAAGAACATTTGAGCGAAGCGATGACTTGGCCCGCACCGCTCTTCCAATCCACAATATGCACGTTCCCACCTCGACCAGCCACAGCGAGCATCGAGCCAGTCGACGGTGAAAACGCGGTGTGGAGGACCGTTTCCGTGTTTCCTCCTCCTCCTTTACCTCCACCTCCAGTCGTCTCGGCGCCTTTCCGTCTTCGTTTAGAGTTATTTGTTGGGCCAGAGCCAGAGGAGAGGAAAGAGGTGTCGTCGAACCCTGTTCCCCATAATCCTCGTCGGTGAAGGGTACTTGTGCCTTGTTGAAGATCGTAGGTGTAGAAGAATGGTCGAGGCCCCGAGATGAGTAGACTGTTGCCTTCGGGATGGAATAAGACACTTGTGCTAGATACAAGCGGAAGAGAGGGTGTGTGCAGAGTGGTAAGTAGAGGAGACAGATGCCCGTCAATCTAGATGAATAGAAAATCGTTCAGAATCCGCGAACGATATGAAAAAAGATGCAAGGCCAAATGATGCCTTTTCACCACAGAAAAAGCCAAAAAAAAAAAGAGTACCCACATTGAAAAGTCTTATTCTTCTATCTCCTGTACCCACGCAAAGCACAGGTACAGCTGGTTTGGGATGGAAGGCCAGCGTCCTAACCTCTCCGCTGCTAGACGATTGGACAGAATGGTTGGCATCGCGAACGCGTTCCAGGGCCAGTGTTCCTTGAGGCAGGACAACAGTCTTTCGGCCTTTTCTTTTCACATCCGCAAGGATGCCTGTCGTCGAAGCAAGCAACTCGGCGACGCCCTCTCCTTCCTGGTCCAATCGACCTTCGTCACCTTCACCTTCATCATCACTATCCACCTTGGTTTTCTTCCCCCGCGCTTTCTTCGCCCAAGCCGGTTCGGGGTTGATACGTTCATACTGCGATCTCAGACGAGTTTCGTAGTCGCGTCCTGTGATTTCGTCCTCGTCGACGGCCTGTCTGAGTTTGCGGAGACGTGTTGGTCCAGAGAGGAGCGACACTCGTGCGGTCGCTTCGGTATCGGCTGGGTCGACCCAGGCGGGACGTTTTGATTTTGAAGCTGTGAGTGACTTTGGCAGTTTTTTGGATGATGAGATGTATTTATGAGATGAAGTAGAAGACGAGGATTGTGAGCCAGAGTCGGATTCGCTACCACTCTCAGAATCGGATGTGTCGGAACCAGAATGCCCAAGAGAACGCTTTGACGTAGTAACAGGGGCCTCCGGGAGACCCTCATCGACAAAGAAAAGCTATGAACAAAAAAAAAAAGAATCAATTTAAAGTCAAGCAATACGAGAAAGGAACAAACATCCTGATCCTGGAGGTGCTGCATCCCTCTGGCGCCCTCGTCGTCGAAATCCTCCATGTCTTCATCATCGTCCTCATCGTCTGAAGCAGGCATCTTTCCCTTCCCCTTCTCCTTGGGAACATATTTAATACCAAACAGCAAACTCTCGAGCCTTCTCTCCTCATCATCCTTACTCTCTTCATCCATCAACAACTCCAATCTCGCCGCTTTATTGGACACGAGTCCAGCTTGCTCCTTATGCTGCGACGTCTTCTGCTTTTTGCGTGGGTGCTTAGCCATGATTTTTAGGGAGATATGTTTGCCCAAATTAATGGGTTATTGGGGAGAGAACGGATTCAAGGGCTGGCTGCCGAGCAAAAACTTTTGGAAAAAATGTATCCACGTGATCATTGACGCAACGCGTCGTGTTTTTGGGCGGAGCTTGAAAGTACCTCTTCCTCCTGACCTCCACTGCAAGTCGACCATCCGCTATCACCCTTCTCTTCAAATGAGCAGGGCAAGTGACCTTCTGCTTTATCTTCAGGCTTATATCTTGGTATCAATACTTCCGGGACTTACCCATCTCATGGGTGGAGATAGAACTTTAAACTAGAAGTCTATTTAACCAATGAACCAAGGCAATCGAGGCATCTACAACCGCTAAACCCACCCCAATCTGAACCAAGCTCCCCGTCTGTCTCAATCAAAATCCACATCCATCTGGAATGAAACCCGTTCTCATTTGGTTTATCTGCGTTCTGTACTTGGATCTTGGACCTCTCTCTACCTCCTTTTCTCATACATATATATGTTTTGTGCACATTCTATCTCACCTGGTCAGGATCGACTTCTCAGACCTCAGGAATGGAAGCTTATGCCTCTCGATAGCTTGCTGGGCGATTCATCTGCGTTTCCTTACGTCGCTCGCCATCTCCATCTGAATCTTTGATGCTTGAAATCCGCAGCTGGTCGATGTCGAAATCCTCTGTTCACATCTTTTCGCAGGGGCCTGTTTATGAATAGGCCGAGCTGTCAGCGCCGTCCTATGAGCGAGGTCGCGTTTGATGGGTACGCCTTTTTCCGGTGTCGGTAACGCACGGAAGCTTATCGCCTCAACCACTAGCGAGTAATCGATGGCGTTTCGGAACGGTGTATGATTTTTGTGCAATGTGCAGTTCTTGGGGATCATGATATACTCTCCCTGCCGTTTCACACACACATTATATCAAAAAATGGGATGACGAGTGCAACTTGGAGAATGACCATACATTCGGATCTGATAGTCAGCTTACACCATGATATCTACCAGGGGCGCTCCTCCCTCCTCGTTGTCGACTCTTGATATCCCGGCTAACGCAAAGTAACAGAAGCGTGGTACTCTCCATACACCCCACCAGTATTCGGTCCATCATATCGGCCAGGACTCTTCAACCGGACGGTTCCCTCTATCTTCGTTTGCGCCTCGTTTATATATCCAGAGAACGTCTGCGTCGGTTCTCCAGAGCCAAAATACATGTCGAAGGTGATATGGGAGCTCAAATCCGCGCGTACGGTGTACCCCCCATGTCTGATGTCGAATGGATACCCAGGCGCTGCTGAACCTACCCCTTCAAATCTGCCCCCGGTGCCACGGGAATTTGGAGTCCAGTTTGAAGGACGTAGGCGGAAAGTCTGGGTAATATTGGTCCAGCTGTTTGTGACTGTGCCTTTCCATGAACGTTCGACTGTTAACGGATTTGCGGCCTGGTCAATAAATAAGATGGGACAACTTGGGGAAGGGACGTACAATTATGACTATGCCGCATGTTTGAGAATCGTCGTTGTACTTTGGATGGCCCGTCTGTGTTGGAGGTATGCTCTCAATGTCGTTTCTTTTATATCCTGACAGTCACACCGACTTTGACTAACTTGGATATTCTATCCCATCCTCGTTTTTTTTTTTGTGTCTTGATGTCCGAGGGCCAACCAACCAATAATCATCAAGCCACTTCCAACATCTTCCATGCAACCTGTTGTGGCGCAGGTTGGGCGCACGCAGGCGCCAAATTTTTGAATACTCTCGACGGACTTGCACTTGCTTACTCTACAACCGTTATTTATATCATCCATCATTCAATCAAAACCAGTTTCTGGAGATGATTCGGATGTCGCCGCATGCCCAGAAACCACTGCCTCAAACTTGAATTCAATTACCCAATCTTCCATTCAGTATGCTGGCTGTGACACGATATTGATAGATACATACCGTACGAATACATCGCAAGGGACGCAATGGGCGGCATTCTTCCTGAACATGAGAGGCTGCCACTTGCAGTGATCACCGCGTTGGTCCTCCATGATATTCAAATAAACTTTTGTTATGTATGTACAAGTAGTAGTAGTTGTAAAAATACCACTCGTCCACTTGAATCCTGGACAATTCAGTTCTCTGGTCTGGGATGTTCCGCTCCCCAAGGAGCCAGACCGGGCATGGGCGGTTTTTGTAGATGTAAATTCAGGGTGGTGATTAAGCTCAAGATGGGCGCTTAGCTCTAAACGCGGTCTGCTTTTTCACCGACTGCGAGAGTTCTGGGATACTGGCAGAGCCTGGATGCATTATTTGATAGTGTAGCTCATACAAATTAGCGGATATAGAACATGTATCGATGATGAGGGCAGACAAGTGGAGGTGTCATAGAATACTGGATTTTGCTTCATTTATTATTTACGGCGCTGCCAGACACACCAACGACAAGTCTATTTACTACTACACAGCAGCCAGACCCATCCACTACCTTTCTCAGTCCTGACTAATGCAAAGAAACAGAACCACGGAAGTTCGCATACGCAGAGCCCGTATGCGGCGCATCATACCGACTCGGATGCTTCAACCTCACACTCCCCTTAATCTTCGTATTACTCGAGTCCATGGCACATGCCCCGAAAACATCTCCGTCACGGCTCCCCAGAGACAAACTTCATGTCAAAAGCGATGAGGATGAGCTGTCGTCCCATTGGCTTCAAGTAAGCTGTATTTCCCGTGTTTGATGTCGAAGGCACGGCCGTCGTAGGCGGAACCGGTGCCGTCGAACGTCCCTTTGAATGCTGTTGGGCTGGCGGTGAAGCTGGTGGGGTTGAGGCGGAAGGCACGCGGGGAGACGTCGTTGTTGGCGTCCCAGTTGGTTGATATTTTTCCTTTCCAGCTACGTATGACTATAACGTGCGTTAATGAAGAAAATAAAAAATAAAGCACTGACGACGTACATTGGCGCATGATCTGCGAGTTTGGTCGATGCGTTTGTAATAGGATTGTGCGTACCTTTATATTATGCTCATTCGAGAGACCATAGCTGTAATAAACACAGATCAGGAAATAAGGCCTGAGAGAACCGGTGTTAACCAACCTCCGACTTCCATTTGTTGCACAGAAGTGACGGGCGCTTAAATGCAGCAAGGACATTTCCGAGTCCGCGCCCTGCAAAATTAGACGACTCCACAGTACTATTTTGCTCCGAGTACAGCACGTATCTGGCTGTGAGCAAGGTTGAACGTTGCTCGCCGAAGAGCTGGGACGCACAAACTCAGGTGCTGGCAGCGAATTTTCTTGACATCGTACAACAGGGGCTAGTGATCGAAGATTTTCTGTCTTCTTCAAACGTAAGGACCGAGTGGTAGATGAGAATATGATTCAATCGCGGGTGAAAAAGGTGAAAAGGCTCATGTACGGTATATGTCGAACATACGAAGGCGTAACTGGCAGATGATGGTGGGGCATCGCGCCAGTGAGAAAATTCACCAAGTCGTTCAACACAGCCTTCTAGCTGGCATAGGCATGATGATGTTTGATTGAAGTTAGTCCTTCATAGAAAACTCCCGCGTGCATGTACAGTATATTGATTCAATGGTTTGTATATCATTAGGATTCGAATGCGTACTCTGGACTCGATCATTCTCCGTGTCATCCCAGCCTTCTGGATGGACGTTTTTGTAGAAGGTGTAAACCTATCGAACACGACTACAAATTTAATCACCCGGTACCGCGAAGCATGCCGAACATTTAGGAAATCCGAGTCGATACTATCCGGTACCGTTGCTGCACGAACTTCGTTGGGCGCAAGTGAGTAGAAACAACATGGGCGCTTACTGGCCCAAAACGACTCGATGAACCGGCACGCAACTGACCTCCTAATTAGGACTAAATATCTTCTTCTACAGTATTATAGTGTGAACACAGATACACAAAGGCGGATGGGCTTTCTCGATACCCTAAGTTACTCCTTTGTTCTTGATTATCCAAACTCGAGAGTACTATGATCCTCAGGCTGCTCCGCCGTGAGATTATACTAACTTGGATCATTGAATGAGGGTAAGCCTGAGTTCCCATTTCACGGATCAACAAGAATATTCCGGTGGCGGAAATGGGAAATAGCCCATGACCATGACCTCAGGCTTCAAAGAGTGTGTGCCAGTGGAGTTTGTCCTCAGGATCGTGGAAGACCATTATGGTGTAGCCCTGCATCACTGGATATCGTAGTCCTCCATCCGAGAAGCATTGATAAAGATTAATAACTTCAAGTTCCCATGACTTGAAACTACTCGGTCCTACTAGGTGGATTCCGGAGTCGAGGCTGTTAATTCTTGCGCGGTGGCGTAGTACCTCGTTAGGATTCAACAGAGTCACGGTCTTCTACGGTCTTCTGATATGATGATCATACGTAGATTCCGACTTTCACACAGAACCTCTTCAAGTTCATCAACTGGCCAAAGGTTACTCTGACATCTCGGAATACCAGTATGGACCCACATCAAACCACCTTCAAATGTACTTATCTACTCTCGTCTTTGTCTTGATCGTGTACGCCGCCGCTGTACCGGCGATAGCCCCCTTCCGAAGTTTTCGTGTGGCTTGCTCGAGAACTCCGTCTCCAATGTTCATGTCATCATCATGGCCTGCACATTACGCTCGGGCGCCCATCGTCACCTGTACTGTAGTAATAGTAATACATAACGAGCTGCGTCTGGTGTAGCTACTATAGGTTAATCATTGAAGCGAGATATACTCCTCGCGGCGCTCGATCCTGAGATATCTGGCATTCGTTGAAGGTTCAGGTGAATTCTGGACGGGTTACGTTCGATCATCGGCCCTTCGTGACGTTGGTCCAGGTCAAATAGAGGTCTAGGGCTAGTTGGTCAGTCAATTCGTTCTTTCATTGTCTTGACCCGGATGACTCGGAGGAGCTCAGAGCGGCGATAAACCCACGCAGTCCGTGATCATGATGCCTGTGGATAACTGCTGTATATGTCTGTGGCCCGACCGGACTCCAATTAAATGTCATTGTGAAGGATACCTATATAGAACAATCTGGAAAGTCATCTTGCATGAATGATTGAGGCGAGGAAAAATTTTGAGGGTATTGGTGTACTTGTCAACTAGTAGCCAAACGTGCGTGTTTACTATTAACCTGGTTTAGGCGAATCATCGTTGAATTGGAAGTTGGGAAATTATGCCATGATGGAACAGCACACTAACTCAGCACCGTAATCGTGACTATCTACATACATACCGCTGTAGCCTTTCGGCCCCATTCATTTTCCAGGAAACTTAAAGTTGAGCCTGTGGCATGCGCTAGTAGTATCGTACACGGCTCCGTCCAACATCCACCTTGAAGCGGTTGGAGGGGGTCGGGGTGGATATCTGCGGTGATTATTCGCGCTTTAGATTGGAGGACGCCAAAATAAGCAAAACTCATGGGAGAAAGAGAGAGATCTCCCAAAAACCCATTTAGCAGAATCTCCAGGATGATCGCGCGAGTAAGTTGTGGGAGCCAGCGAGATTAGGATATGATGACCAAAATCTGACGGTTCTGGCCGACAAGTATGGACGGATGATGTAGACTTCTTTTTGTGGGTTTGTCTCGTGGTTTCCCTCCCTTCGAAATCTAAAAAATCCCAAGGTCGATTAATCTGCAAAACTCAAATCTCCGTGGGCCTTTGTGGCGGTGTTTTCCCTCCGTTTTGGGTCAGGAACGTGAACGGTCCAGCCGACTTTTGACGTGACACGGCTTTGTGAGTGAGGAGTCTCGTCTTTGGTTATTTCTTCCCTCCATGATGCTTCTTGGCCTCTGTTCGTGTCTGCTGTTGGGACATCCTTACGAGAACGCGATGATGAATCATCTATCCAGGGGCGGAAGTCTGCTTGGAGCTGCTATCGGTCTCTTAGTTTTTCCTCGCTCTCTAACGTCTCCACTCAGGTCTCGTCCCAGGGCTTCTATTTCCTTGGGTCACCACAATTCGGGGTCTGTGAGCTTAGAATCGTCCTCATTCTGGAACGCTGTATGGGTACCTTTGCTTTTGTGGAACTCTAATCCTGCGAGCCTGTGGCACCTACTACATAATACGGCTATGTAAGTTGGTCGGAAGGAACTCAAATGGTGTTGGGCTTTTGTTTCTTTATGGAGGATCAATGTATCAAAGTCATCAGCACATCTTGCGTTGGCTTGATTATGAGGGGGCTGTACGTATCGCTCGGTGAAGGGGGGTTCTCCCAATTGTATACAGTGCTCATTTCAGCCGTCTTCAACAGAGTTACAACCAACAAGCTATCATCTGTGCGCACACGATTCGTAACTATCTCCGCCCTTTGTTCTCTCGGTTTCGATCCATGGCCTCCGCCGCTCTCTTTGCAGCTATTGCGTGCAACCCGTTCGAACTCAAACCCAGCCCTTCGAGTTTCTGAACCGCTCTTGGATCAACCAACGGATCAACGCAACCGTGAACGTTTTTGAACCTATACGCGTAAAATGCTGATACAATTCGCTCGAGCGCAATGGCACTCAGGAGCGAATCCTGTTCTACTCCGCTAAGGAGATTCCTAATTCACGTCCTTGGATCAAACAAAGGTTGGTCGGCCCATATATGGCAAAATATGGCGTTTCACGAGAAGGCGGTCCAAAACATCAATAAAGGTGGAGAACCGTCAGATGATGGTAAAATCTGTGTCGTAAGTGAACAAGCCCTGTCGGATGGAACGATGACCAAAACGTTATGGATTGACGGTGTCAATAGGTTAAAGTAAATACTTAGTCGATTCGCGAACCTTCAAAAAGTCGGTCGGTCTTTCCTTTTCCCTGCAATTGGCATATTTACTTACCTGATATACAGGGGGTGGGTAAAAGTCACTTTATTAATATATGGATTCGTGACTGGTTCGGTTCATTACTAACTTGACTGATGGTTAATGTAACAGAAGACTGCCAGCCACTTCCGGCCCACCTAGAATGCGATTTGCCCACTCGGCGATGTCACTTCCACTCCCGGGCCCTCCGTCGCAAGAATTCGCCTCTAATTAAAGAGACGGTGGGGCACTGGCGTACATATAAGGTAAGGTTTTCCCCAAATGGAATGTCGGCCGTATCATCATCCAAATGACAACCCCCCCTTCCTTCCTTTTGCTTGTAACCACAGGAACGTGAACGTGAACGTGAACGTGAACCCCGGTTCTTCTTCTTCCTTCTTTCTGTGATTCCAAAAAAGGTCCCTTCTGCTCCCCGCCCTTTCCGCCTGTCTGCCTGCCTGCCTGCCTCTCTCAGTGTGTTTCTGTTTCGTCCGTTTCACGTCCGACATCCGAGCTACTAATGTGGATCAAGCCATCCCTTCCCTTCCTTTCCCTCAAGCCCAATTTTATCCTTTAACTCACCCGTTCAAATTCCCATTGCGCTCAGGCTTCCAATCAAGGACCCCCCTCCTTCCCTCTCCTCTCCCCCCCGAATATAACCCTTGAATGAATAGTAATAGCCTGACCTTGATATGAAGCTCGGCTCGAAGCGTGACCCTTTCCTTGCTCCTCCACCGAACCTGGTCTTCGTCAGAAGGAGTGGCCCTTCGTCAAGTTGGTGGGATAGACTTTAACTCCTCTTAGGAGTATGCAGCCACGACACGAATCTATTACCATTTTTCTCCCGCTTCCTACTTTGTCTCCCTCGGGGATGCCACACGCGCGCGCGTAGTCTTGCTCGAAACTCGCTGTGCGTTCTGCAGTGCAATGTATCACTGACCGGAAGGATCGCGGTAGTATGTAGTACAGATGTACCGATTCCACTTGGAGTCAAGATCGTCCCCGCTGCCAGTGGTTCGCAATACCGTACAACCTCAGCTCATACATGCTTCTCTGAAGTATTTCGTGCTAAATGTAAGGTGCGTTCAAATTAGGCGATTTTGTTCCTTTCGTGACAGTCCTGCATCTGCATCTGCATCCAGGTGGCCATCGGCGGTCCAGGTGAGGGTGACCTCCCCCAAGTCATCCATCATTTCCGTGATGTTCTAATCAATCCCCTTCTTCAAATATGACCGATTTACTTATTGATTTTTCAATAGTAGACTATACTACTTTCCACTATAAGCTGGTCCAAGCTGGTCAGATAGTATACATACCCCCATGGTACCATTAATATGGGAGTAAGGTGTCGACCAACCCAAGACTCCCATCGCATCTTGCCCGGCCCTGTATTTCCCGGCGGTCTACGCCACGGTCTACGCCTGCTATAGTATGTAGCAGTTATTAGGCAGTGTGAACTTATAATAACGATCATTAGACGCAGCTCGATGAGATTTTGGATCTATAAGGAAATAGAAATGCATTGATCATGACGGACCAATAAATATACATTGACTCGAGCGGCCAAGTTACAGCTTCAGGCCTTCAGGCCTTCAGGCTCTTCGGGGTAACGCCATCTCAGCTCGACACTGTCAATGGCACTGGCACTGGCACGGAGCATGAGCTTTTCGAGCTTCGAATTGTTGGATCACTGTGTGTATGTATGCTCTCGATCAACGTGGAACTATCCAGTGGGCTGGTCGTACCGTATGCGTATGTCGTCCTTCCGTAAGTCCAGTAATATACTTATAGTACAGCAGTACTGGCACCACCCACGCCGTCCAAGAGAAAAGAAAAGAAAAGTATTTGTTCTAGTTCTGGAAGAAGGCTGGGTTTCCTTCAAGTTGTCACACCACATATGGATATGTACAAAACAAGTCTTTTTCACACCCGTTTTGTGCCTATAGCAAGTTTCGACGGTTCGTTTTTTTGTCTCTTTTGAGTGAGTGTTTCCATATGTAATGTCCGAAATTCCATTCCATCATTCGGATGATGAACAAAGTATCTAAAACTACATTATTGCATACTATATAGATACTGTACGTACCACACTAGATTCGAGAGACGCATATATGCGTGCTCTGTGCTCAGGCTGACTGGTGAATTCCGGAGAGTGTACATTTGATCATTCTGGATCGAGTATGCCTCTACTCACTGCTGACAACGTCCCTTTTTGAGCACGGTAAAATGTGAGAAAAATAGTGGCTTGTTTGTTAAACATTTAGACAGATTTACCTCCGGTTTAAATGAGAAAAATGGTCCTTGGTGAAAGATTCACCAAGGTCTACCTTTTCCAGGAATTTTACCGGAAGTCAATTGTTTCGTTTCCAAGGTCTTTTGGCTTGAGTACAATTGTAGCGAAAGATAACCCTTTCTGGCAAGTTTATTGTCGATAATATTGTTGGTAAAACAATAAATTTTGCCTATTGGGAAATAGATCGTACCGGTTTAAGTTTTCTTTTTGGCAAAATCTATTAATTGGGCCAATTAATGAATTTTACCAAAAGCAATGGTTATTCTTTAGCACATATTTTCCAAATTTGTAATCCTTATCATTTTAGCCGCAATATTCTCCGTGGTAAGATTTCCGCAAAGGGTATTCTTTGGACGCAATCGTACTCAGACTAACATAGCTCAGAAATAAAACAATTGACTTCCGGCAAAATTTCTGGAAAAGGTAGAGTTTGGTGAATCTTTCACCAAGGATCATTTTTCTCATTTAAATTCGAGGTAAATCTGTCTAAATGTTTAACAAGCAAGCTGTTATTTTACTCTTATTTTACCATCGTCAAAAAGGGTCCCTGTCTGCAGTGACTTGTTTTCAGTCGAACATACTATAATTATCATCAGCAATGCTCGAGTGAACTGCCAACGTGTGCGTCTGGCTTGAAGAAGAGAAGCGACTGGGTTCGAACCGCAGGGCATATGTCATCGAACAAAATGTTAAGCCTCCCCATGTCATACAAGCTGCATGGACTGAGCCTCGAGCGTACGTAGCTGGTCGAGGACGGTCCATAATAATCATGAGGCTACCTAACCTGTATTAGGACATTCTGAATTCTAATTAGTACGATCCCCTCACTCCAATCAATACCACTTAGAACACACACACAAGTTCAATTCTAGAACAAAAGACCACCGCTACCTATTCGTTCTTCCTTACATAGACTAATTGAAGCCACATACATATCTCCTGCGTGATTGAAGTTCGGGAAAGTCGGAATGAGCAACTAAGTTGCGCCACTCAGGTTTCATTTGAGACGTCTCAGGCTCGTTTTTTTTTGTTTTCACCATTATTACATTGTGGTGAAGGGGAATTTCATAGTTGTATGTTCAGAAAGAGGTATTTAACGGGGTCGAATTTTATTCGGGTGCCTTTTCTTTTTGAGAAATCCGAGGGCTGAAAGGACGCGTACCACATTGACACGGGGGCCGTTACTATTAGTGGACCCGAATTTAAATCATGTTTTCGAATCGCTGTTCCATTCTGGCCGAACCGCTCTAAGTAAGTGTCCCCTTTCAAAGAGACCACACATACACACACGAACGACACCTGTGGATTACCCAACAGGGAAGCAATTGAAGGGTGACCCGGTGAAGCTTTGAAGCTTTGAGGCCGGATATAGAAATTTACTACATGCCTGAGCCTTTGTAGGTATGAGAAGATTTTTGCTTATGTGCGATATCATATCATATCATATCGTACATATCACACCTGAGGTCAGTGGGTGGGTGTACATGTCAGTCATCGCTCAGAGTGTCGGCCCAGAGTCAACGGCACAAAAGGGCACACACGAGGAACATGTATAACGTGGCCCCGGAAGATGTTCCGGGATTGGAATCACCGACCAGGGATGGTTGGTGTCGCTTGAACCCGTCCGACGCGCAGTCTGGCGTGCGCATCAGAAGGCAAAAATAGCATTGAAGGTTGTCGTACACCGATTACTACTTATTCTAATTGTTATTCTAGACAATCCTCAATGGAACCTATGGAGGTGGAGTGAATGGTTGCCTTTTTGTAGGGTTACAAAGGCATGCACCAGGTCAGTATCTGGACAGAATTAATTAGATCGTCGATCTACCGAGTGCGTCAAGACTCAACCAGCTCACGAAACAAGCAAACCCCCAGTTTCAGTCACTTGTTCAGTAATTTGAAATACTCGAACGACTTTCTTAGAAGGCCGGGCGAAAGTAGGGACTCTTTTCACTAATGAAATGTCATTCAGCTTGTCGAAAAAGTTTGTCGTGCTTTCATTAAACTTTCAGTACATACATTCAGTCGGAGTCCGATATGTTTTTATTCCGGCCACAGCCGGCCTAGGTCTCTTTGGGCTCATCCTGTGCGGGGGCGCCACCATCATCCAATCCATTGTTAGCTGCGAATAGACTTTTCAACGAAATGAAACGATACTGTAGATCAATTTCCGCCTAGTCATTCTTGGCCGCCCTTGGGCCAACTTACATGTTTTTCCTTTGTTCGCCTCATCTCGGCGTAAATAGATGAGCATTCTTGTTTAAATCACACAGTAACCCATACATTTCAGGGATGAGAGAATGATGTAGAGCATCAGACCTTAACGATGAGCCCTTTGTTCTGCTCATCAAGCTAAGCGCCAAAGCGGCGCTTACTAGTTCGTGCCGACGCCGAGGTGATCACACCACCCAGGAAGTCGGACCGAGGAGAGAGACTTATCCGTTACATAATCTGATGTCAATCGAGCTTAACTGGTAACGTAAGGGGCGATAAGTCAAAAGAGCATAGCCACATCGTGGCTGCTAACCTAAAGGGGCGGATCATCCCGACTTGATCTCCATTGAGTTGGCCCAAGCACATGTCGTGGCCAAAGGTGTGCCAAAAATTTGTAGAGGCATACATACATATCGCTTGTTGATTCTAAACCATCATGTTGGTCTTGTCATGATTATAGAATTGGCTTTTCTCTGCCTACGAGGAGGTCAGGAACGTCGCGTCGGAAACGGCACTTCGATTTATCAAGACAAACCCGAATCGTAACAACCATTTAGGCCAAGCCGAAAGCAGGAAAAAAGCTCATCTCGTCTGAGCCTCTGTGAGCGTTATGCGGCCTTTCCTTTCCTTTCGGATCGCGTTCGTTACGCGGTTGCATAGGTTGTCTTACAAAAGCGATATTTCCAATGAAAAAATCATATCGACAGCCCATTTCTAGGTCAGCGGCTCCCTCCCCCCCCAGCTCCTCCATTGGGAGCGGACTTGATCTCGTTATGGATGGATGAATTTGAGAATGCGGTCTTCCGATTTTCAGTTGTCTCTGATTCTCTGCCCAGCTCGATTTCCGCCTCAAACCCTCTGGATGTTCCAGTTCCATTCATCTAGGATCTCATTCCGTCATGGCCATAACTTCGTCGTTTTTCCAAGATCGCCTCCGCCCCCCCCCGGTTTGATTTCCTCAATCAATCTGGAAACCGGGCGTAGTATCGGTGTATGCATCAACCTCTGTCAGATGATTTGGCTGAATCGCTGTATCCGTTCTCAATGTTTGCTTTTTGCATTCCAGGTGGCATAGAGCCATTCTTACAGGGTGGTACAACCTGGCCTTGCGATCTACGCACGAACAATTGCCTGTGTGATCGTGAGGTTGGGATCGATCAAATGTTGAGGATGGACATGTCAACGTCCTGGGCCAATTTTGCAACGAGTTTGTCTTCAATTGTTCGTACTATCTATTCGCCTATGCCTAGTTATGCATTCCTTACACCTAGATCATGAATCACTCCAGAAGGCACGACACTCACACATTTTGGGGTAATGTATTTATTATTCTCCGGATCCCCTTCGACGACGGTTCATCCTGCGCATACGTGCTGAGTGGCGATTCGAGGGACATTACTGTACCTCTTCCGTGAAGAACGAAGAGAACTCCACATCGGCAACATTCCCTTGGTCTATTCACAAAGGTCTTGATTGGCCTATATGAGTATGACGCCACTTCTGCTGCGTCCAGTTCGCTCACGCTCAAATTCCAATGGGTGCTAATGCGCGGTCTCTGAAGACTAATGTTCAGGTTCACATAGCGATTGTCTCCGACTTAACGCTCGACCTCCTTGCTGTAAGTAGCAGTTTGAAGCTGTGGCACTTTCAATCAGATTGTGAACACGTTGCGTATCTAATGAATCTATATGCAGAAAAGATTGGACTAAGCGACTCGTCGTTCGACGACGAGTCGGATTGCATTGGGTGGGTGATATACATAAAACAATGTGGCGGCCATGATTCTGAATCCTGATTCATACCAATAAATTTTTAGAGAGCCGGATGGGGAGCGTCGGGGCCACTTGAACGCGTTGAACGGAATTCGGACTTGTCTTAGGTGGTCCCTGTGTATGTCCTCGTTGTCTTCGCCGCCCCCCTCAACGGAAATATTCATCTCATCATCGGAAAGAAAAGTTTTGGAAGTCGATGTCGAAATGGGGATGTTAAGTCGTCTAATTTGGAAAACCTTTTGTGCAGGGGGGGGTTGAGTATCAACTGATTTTGGAAGATAGGGTGGTCCGTCCATACCAATGCGCATGTCCTCTGAAAAACATCGACAAAAGCTACGGTGCGTCCTCACCTTTTGTTATTATCGGTCTTGCATCCGAACGGCCAGTTTTTCCATGAATACGCTGCAGACGCTCCTGATTACATTTTATGCGAGTTACCCAATACGGAATGGGCATACATCGATGCTTATTTGAATTCTGATCTATCTGGTACAATTGTTCTGATATGGATGATTCGTCGTCGGCGCCAGTGATGAAGTTGGAACCTTTGACCCTCGCTGGAACCTGGGACCTTTTTTTGGTGGTAAACCTGAACCACAAGTTCAACCACAACTGTGCCCTTTATCATTTGTGTTCGCGAACTCAATTGTGAGATCAATAGATATGTTATCTACATACATACATACACAGCTGAATACTAATGCTCTTTCCTTGCAACCGGATCTACAGGCCCCGTCTTTTTCGAACAACATATGTTTATGTGCCTAAATGTTTACATACGTACATAGGGGTTTCGAGCGAGCAGTTTCGAGCGGAAACTTGAAGGAAAGAGCAGGCCTACGCATATGATCCGTTTGTCCAGGTTTGCACGGCCCATCATGTTCCGAAATCGGCATGTCCGACAACACCGTCGCAACCACGAAATGGGGACAGCCCTTTTTCCTGTCCTGCCTAACGATATCTGTATCAAAAAGGGCGTTTTGGTGGGTATAGTCGTCACGGTTAGGACCTAAGTACATGATTTCATGATTCATGAAAAACCCCTGACGTAAGGATAGATTTAGGAAAAAATGAGAGGGGCTGGACACCACAATCATCCCGTCGTTTATCTGAACTGGTCCAGGCATCAGCCCGCTGGTATTGTTGACCTGTTAAAGGAAGGTATTGCGTTTGCGTCGCACTTGATCATGAAGATGAGATCACAGCATCGGTTACTGGCGCTATCAGTTTTGTGAAAGGCCAAAGTATGATTGATGTCAAGGCTATACCAGCCACACCTTTCCGACTCCCAGACTCGGAGAGGGGTGCCTCCAAGAGAGCGCCCGAAAAGTTTGAGGTGAGGAGACAAACTAACTTCTAAGTCCCGGATTGGTATACCTGTTTCATCCATTTGGACTCGACATTCTCTAGGCAACTGGTGCTCGTGCTCGGGCCCATGATCCTTCAATTGCGCTCTTGTCCCAGAGAGGAAGTACTGTGAATATTAACGTCAAACACCTCCCAGTGGCTTGAAAACCCCTACAATGACGGGTTGCATGGTTGTGAATTCGGAGTACAAAAAGAAGTCCAAGTGAGGCTATGAGCGTATATGTAGTACAAGAGATACTCATACCGATACGCCAGCGCCACTCTGGCCATCGCCGTACATGAAATGTGAAATCAAGGGGGGGTGGTGCGTCGGATATCCAGACAAAAAGTGTTATCTTACGATTGGTATTAGGGTCATGTATGGATGTATGTTCATTTACTATTCCGAGGCCGCTCCGACGCAGATGAAGGTCAATTTGAACACAAGGGCACTTACTGTATGTACATAATACATAACGTCCAGTGAAGCTGTTCAAACACCTTTTTCTTTATCTAATGCATCTCCAATTCCCCCCCCCCCCCACCCCATCGCGTCGTATTTTGAACGGCGCCCGCCAGTGTCGTTATGTAAGGACGGTTGGGTTGTTTAACGTCTCGGGCACCTGGTCATGACCCTTCAAATTGACTGTCAGTGGTTCGTGATTAAAGTGTCTTCCGAGTCAGACGTTGGCCGGCCTGCCTCCGAGTTCCTACTTGATTGGTCTGCACTTAAACCAACCTGAAGCTGTAAAGGCGGAAGCCAGGACTACACCGACAGGCTTACTGCAAGTTTACCGTACATGACCCCCTCATCATTTCCCTTGAACTTCGGAAATCTAAATCTCTTTACGGCTTCCGGTAGCACTAAGTACTGTAGTAGTCTCATCTCGGAGGCGTTAACACGAAAAAATAAACAACGGGGTGCCACCATCTGTGTTGTACCATCCGATCTAAGTATCAAGCTGAGAGCTTCAGCTCACGGGCAGAGGCTGGCGGCACAGGATGAGAGGTTACTGTAAACCAAACGTTCGAGTTCCTGGCTATTAGCTAATGAGGTAAGTATCTCAAAGTGGGTTGACACCCCAATTTTGGTCGAATTTCAACACTCTGCCCCGTTGCAGGGGAGTCCACCAATTCCGAACGGTCACGGAACTCACGGCATCGAGACTGATGACAGATGGCAAGGAGAGGGCTCTTCCGAAAAACCTCCCTTCGGGCTGCCAAGATGGTTAACATGCTCAATATGCAGGGGGACTGGGGGTGACTGGGAGAGGTAAGTAGAATAGCATGCCTGCATCGTGCCGATATGCAGGCGGAGCCGGCATTTTGGACAGGCCAGTCAATCCGCGAGGAGTGCCTTATACCTGCAGTATCAGCGGGAATCAACGACTCAGTACTCAAGTTTCAACCACGGAAACGACTTGGAGTGCTATGAAAGATCCTTGGCCGCGGTCCAGTGACAACCATGGCCCGCCGGATAGCGAGCTATTGGGTGGTTAAGTCATCAACTGATTGGACGCGGACGCGAGTTATGTGACACTTGCACGATATTGTGTATGATCAATAAGTTCGAGATATCTGGTTCAATTATTCAAGGCTTGCCTGAGCAGCTTAACGTTGATCTGTCTCTGTACAAGCTACATATGTGATAGGACAGTCCCGAGCTCGAGTCTTGTCATGATGGAGTCCGAGTTAAAGCCGCAACTTCGACGTTTGTTCTCCCGGCGTGTAATTAAGCTGAACGGTAGATCAAAGCACTCACTACATTACATATCCCGACAGTGATTGGCACAGGGTTATTTAATACCAGCTCAGTGTCGTATACAATATCTAGCAAACCACGTCGCGGACTCCGTCCGAGTCCAAGTCGCCAAGTCGAAGGGTTAAAATTAGACACTCAATTAAGCGCTTGCCGATTAGCGCCGGGTGGGCTGCCGGTTCTTGAAGAGTGGTGCCGGGGGAACGAGAATTACGCGTCGCGTGAGTTTGCCAGTGAGCGGGCGAGTTCAGAGTCGGAGTCTACTGGAATAGCAGCAGCTTTAGCGGACGATCCGTTATTATGATGTGGCACTACCGTACCTCGGAACGTATGGTGTATGCAAGTGCTTAATGATCCTGTCTCGACTCTTGAGTCCGATCATTAACTTAACATCCGACTCGCATATAAGTTATCAAAGATCAGACGAGGGGGTTAACTCCCATTGGCAGGGAGTACTGGGAAGCGGGTGTCCCCCGGGCTTTTGATTATGATAGCTGTTAAAATAGCAACTGAACCGAGCAACGACTTGAGTGAGCATGCAAATCAAAATCGGAGACGGACTTTACTCAGAGTCACTGATTGGCGCTGGCGGAGAGACTGAGTCAGGATGATCATCCCACTATGTCTGTGTCTGTGTAATGGTTAAGTTGTTGTTTGTGTGACCTCCGTGAGTGCGATCTTATTTGTTAGTCTGAGTTCGACACAGCGTAGTCGTAGTACAGCTCCTCGGACGCAAACAGACGTCCTGCGTGTACCTGCGTGTATAGAGTCTGTCTCGGATCTGACACTAGTTCGAAAAATGAGTCGTAGTTATTCGTCGTTGACAAAATGAACCCGAGCAGACTAGTTTGGTGACTGTTTTTGATCAAGGAAAACTTGAACGGACTCGAAAAACCGGGTTGAACTTGGATTTGGGACGTGTTATGACGTGTAAAAGCTTCAGAAAACGCAGAAAGTATTGTAGACGTGTTCGAGGATGATTCGAAAATCAATTTGGATTGAGCGAGTCCTTCCCGGTCCCTTTTGTTGAGGTTGAATCCTGTACAAATTCAAAATGTAAGGTAAAGACTCGAAGACTCAGGACTTACCAAAACCCTGATAGCCAACTCAAGTAACTATCCCCCCATACCTCGAATCTCCCTCACCCTCCCCCACCTCCCACACAAAGAGTTGACGTTCCAGTCTCGACTCGGACGCGTCGACGCGTCCACACCTTGAAAAACACCAAAAACACGACCATTAACCCACCCACGTGACACACTTTCCACATCCAGCCACCTCCCAACCAGTGGTAAGGCAATGGGGAATCCCTGGGGAGTCCCCATCAGCCTCTATGCCGTGCATGCCGAGAGGGAAGATGTTTAGGGTGGGTTGATTTTATGGGTGATGCCATCATTTTTGGATGGGCCTGGATTCTTTTTTGGTGGACGGTGGGTCACTGGGTGACGCTGCAGGCACGTGTGGGTCTGTGCAGGATGAGGAGGAGTTATTTATTTATTTATTTTGTTTTGAGGAGAGGGGAAAATGAATTCGAAAAATAAATTTCCATTTTCTTTTCAATTGCCCTTCGAGCCCGTCGAACTTGAAGTGCATCTGAATGAATTCGTCGTTTTCATGATCAACGTATCGTGATTCGTGAATCGAGGTCGTACAAGGAGCCGCGAGTGACCCTCAGGCTTTGTTGAGTATTGAACCTCTTGTCTGATGTCACCCACTGCAGTGCCCGACCCAATGTCTACCTTTGATGTCGTGAACGTTCGAGACACTGACAGTGCTAGTGAAGACCGAGGTTTCCTTTCCCAAACTCGGTAGAGTCGGTACTGAGTCAGTTACAGTGTGTTATACCCTGATGGACTCAGACTTACTAGGATAAATGGGTAGGGTTGATGATTGACTCTGCCATCGTCATCGACACACGATGTGTATCACCAGTATATTTATATGATATGATATGGCGATGAACGGAGTGAGATAAGTTCGACCCTCTTTGATTCGAGGGGAATGTCATTTTACAGTAATAAGGACATCACGATTTGAAAAAAACAAGGAGAAGAAGGACCTTCAAGTTTTCAACCGACTGAAGTGACCCCTCAAGCTGAAATCACGGAACGCGAAGTCGATTTGGACGTGCGCCTGAACGCGTGAAGTTTGACAAAAGGCCTCAACCCAAAGATTGACACCCAACGGGCGCTTGTTCATCAGAACCAAGATCTCACAAGTGTCCAAGTCCCGCATTCCGGTGGGTCCGAACTTCGGAAGGCTCGTCGAGTCTCAATTGTTGAATCGACGTCCCGTCTAGCGCTCAGCGCTCCGAGCTTGTACGCGAGAAAGAGTAAGGTTGTGGCTGTACGTCTGAGTGCATACGTCTGGACTCTATGGAGACTCAATCTACATTGACCGATGCGAAAAAGAATGGGCGTACTTAGGGTGATTGACTTGACCTTAATCAACTCAGGCTCAAGAGCTCCCATATTCAATGTCAATGCCAATGCCAATGGGCACGGCTCCGAGTCAATCATCCAGACACCGTTACGGTATTTTACAGTCATAGAGTCAAGGAACTCTTACAAGTCAGGTGAGTCGCTGGCAGTGACAGTTGCTTCAACAGTTCAAGGTGCGGGTTTGGAGCACGTTGGAGTGGGAGGGGTCGTTCAAGGTTCAAGCTTTCAAGGGCATCACTGTGAATCACTGTGAATCAGGCAGAGTATGTTAAGGATCAATTGATCATGCATCGATCATCGTCTGCGCAGTCGCACCCGACCTCGACGCCTGCGGTGACGTCCTTGAAAAACGATCGTCATCGTGCCAACGCCCGGGCCGATCCACTGGCACCGCAGGCGCCTTTCTTTCGAACTTTTCTCATACCTATCATATCATAAGATGACGAGTAATCTTACTGACTCAGGACGGTGACCGACTTCAACACTACCAGTACGAAGTACGAAAATCAAATCCAGACGCGTCAAATGTATGACATTATTTGCCGTTTTTTTTTCGAACAACCAGGGTGTCCATCGTAGTCAGTACTTAAGTGCCTGGTTTTATTACGTAGTCAGTACAAAAGCGATGGTTTGTACTACTTACTACGTACATTTTCTTGTGATTCTGTGTGGTACACTCTGTTCACAGGAATTGTTAACCTTATGATGTGGTTATCTGGCTTAATAAATTTTTGTTGTGTGGTTTGTTTATTATTAG
>JAIFHD010006008.1:0-64366 GCA_019721455.1 Psilocybe mexicana
ATGATACAACATTTGCGACTCGGAAAGGGAGAGGAACCGGAATGTCATCCTATGTAAATGCATATTTATTATTCAACAGGCAACGAGGAATCAACAGGCAACGAGGAAAGTCGAAACGCATGTTGTCAATTGGAAAAGAGCGCGACGCGCTGTTTTTGCTTGAGTAACGTGACCTAAGTTCAAGTCTTTAAAAGGCGAGAGGCGTGGGTTTTGAACGGTACAGGGATTTAAACTCAGATATACCAGCCTGTATATCGAGTTTCATATACAGGCTGGTCACGAGCCTAACTATGCTTATCAGATAAGGAGGATCTTGACATAAAACCACGTGCCAATCAGTCGTCTGCCAGACCTGGACCGACCGTCAGCATCGAGGATCCTTGATCCATGTTCCGACGGTTCTGCTCCTATTTAACGACTTGACGACTTATTTTCTTCAACTAAACCTCCCAGAAGTACGTGGTCTGTCCTCGTGGTCCAACCTTTTCAGTATTGACGTTCAAACAACTGACTATAAACCGTCCTTTCACAGCCTTTCTCGGCCGTTTCGATTTAATTCGACACCTCTGCATTGCACTTGCACCTCCTTCTTTTTGGCTATTATATACAGGACACCTCCACGATGTACTAAGTCTGAACCTACCCTATACACTGCATCAGAATCTTCTTCATCACCGTCGTATCACGCCCCTCGAACATTCTCAGCCCGACAGCAAAAACGTTCCCAGTATCCTTGGAAGTCATTGAATTTGAACCATGGCCACACCCCCAGAAATATTAGAAGAAGACTTGAACGTCGAGACCACAGCCGTGCGGGCAGCCAAAGACATCGCCTACGGTAGCGTACGTCTTTCTCTTCATCCTAAATCCACGAAAACACCTTTTCTCAAAATTCATTTTCGTCGTAGGCGGCAGGGATGGTCTCCAAAGTTTTCGAGCACCCTTTCGACTTGACCAAGGTCCGACTACAATCTCAAGTCCTGGATTCGTCTGCCAGGTTCAACGGCCCCATCGATTGCCTGACCCAAACATGGCACAAAGAGGGTGTACGAGGGCTTTATCGGGTACGTGTCCGTTCCTGCTTGCGTTGCTTGACGAGCGATTGACATTCATTATTTTTTTAAAAAAATCAGGGTCTACCCGCTCCTGTCGTAGGCGCCATGGCCGAAAACGCGTCTCTTTTCCTAGCGTACGGAGAGTTCCAAAAACTCATCTACAGAGTCACACGACGACCGCAAGAAGAGAAGCTTCCCTTACCCTACTTGGCTCTAGCTGCAGCAGGTGCAGGTGCCGTCACAAGTTACATCCTGTCTGTGTTTCCTCGTTTTCATGTCTTCCTTCATTCACCAAACTCATTTCCCCCCCTTACCACCACCACAGAACCCCCATCGAACTCGTCAAGTGCAAAATGCAAGTCCAAATGCTCGTCCCACGAGTTCCCAAACCAGGAGGAGGACCCCTCCCGCCTCTCCCCGGACCTATCTCCGTCCTCTTCTCCGTCATCCGCACCACAGGCCTCCGCGGTCTCTGGCTAGGCCAAACGGGCACCCTCATCCGAGAGACAGGCGGTACCGCAGCATGGTTCGGCACGAAAGAGTACATCGCGTCTCTCCTGCTCGCACGACGTGCAAAAGCATCTGGGACCGACGAACGAGGCCCGCAGACAATGGTGTTACGACCATGGGAGTCGGCACTGTCGGGTGCGTGTGCCGGAGCGTCGTTCAACCTGGCTCTGTTCCCTGCGGACTCGGTGAAGAGTGCGATGCAGACCGCGGAAGAGCTGCGGCCTACCACGACGGTACCTGGTGGTCCTGCAGTGCCTAAACCCACGTTTGGGGGTACGTTCATGGCGATGTACCGTGCGCAGGGTATTAGAGGCCTTTATGCTGGGTGTGGCATCACCGTGGCAAGGAGTATTCCAAGCAGTGCGATCATTTTCTTGATCTACGATGGATTAAGGAGGCAGTTTGGTTGAACCAAACCAAAAAATCTAGACGAATTGTAACTTTAATAATATAATTCTTTTTGCCTATGTGGTTAAGAAGAATTATTTACAAAAAAAAGATTGATCCCTGAAAAAAAAAATGCCAGCAAGACTGTCCCATGAGATGACAATACTATGACAATGTGATTCCGTTGTAATGTGAAGAGCTTAGGAAAAGAGAGATTAGATGCGGGTTTATGAAAGAGTAAATATCGAAAAAAATTAAAATGCCGGCTCTTCCTCCAACGCCAGTTCAGCAGGGGTGACAGCCTCTTCAAACCCATCCTCGCTGACCGTCAGCCCCGTGACCGTACTCTCCTGACTCTCACTCCAAACACTACTAGCCTCATCTCCCTCATTATCCACATCCACATCATTATCATCCCTAGCCTGATAAAACGCCTCCAACTCCTCCCGCTCTCTCAACTCCCTCTCCTCCTCCTCCCGCCTATCCAGATCTTCCTCCACCGCAACCTTCTCCACAATCCCTTCCTGCACGCCCAAGAGCGCCTCGAGCTCCTTCACACGTGTCTCCCAAGCGTCCACTTCTTTGAGCTTCTCTTCGAGGACGTCGATTTCTTTTTGGAGGCTCATACGCTCTTCGGGCGTTCCGACGCGGGAGAGGGTCCACTTCCCTGGAGAGTCGCCAGAGGGACCGTGGAGTGTTAATAGCTGATTGTGGTATTTCATCAATGATGGTCTGGGTTACAATATTCGTTAGCCGAAATTTCCAAGGAGAAAAGTTGGAGATCAAAAACCAACCGGAGGGAAATGGTGATGAGAGTGATATCAAGGGCCTTAGCAGCCTCGTACATCCTTCCCTCAACATCGCTAGAAACAGCACTCGTACACTCTGAACCACAAAAAAAAAAACATAATCAGAAAAAAAAAAAAAATCTCAACGACAAATCAAATAAAAACCACTCACCATCAAGTACAGCCCACTTCGGCCTCCACCACAACACTCTAGCCAACGCCATCCGCTGTTTCTCGCCCCCACTCAACACATCTCTCCACTCCTTTCTCACATGAAGCCCGCCTTCCCTACCCACCAGATACCCCAGATGCACTTTGTCAAGAATATCATGAATCTCCAAGATGGCTGCCTCGGAAGGCTGTTGTGTCGAGGACGACACGACGGCGGTCATACTCGACACAGAGCTTGTGCGGGTCATCACAGGAGGGAAACTCTCTGAATCACCGAACCTGGACGTAAGCCGGACGAAGGAAGCGTATGAGCACGGATAGATGATCTGTTCGAGCAAGCTACCCGTGGGCATGTATGAGCGTTGAGGGATGACATAGAGTGTCGGTCGGGGCCGCCAGTGTCTCTGGACATCAACGGGTGATGTCGCTGTTTCCTGCGCACGGAGGTACTCGGCACGACGGAGCAAGGCCTCTGCCTCACCCTCGTCTCTCGGCATCACGACCTCGCTCTCTCCCTCATTCTCACTTGATGATGCCTCCCACAACCCAGCCAACACGCGAGCAACGGAGGTCTTGCCCACGCCGTTACTGCCAGTGATCATAACGTGCTCCCCACGTTTGATGACAAGGCTCAGATTCTTCACGAGGGGTGGGTCTTCCTCCCTTCTGAATTCCTCGTTGGAAGAAGAGTCGACTTGTTTCTCTTGCTCGATGGATGTCGAATCTTTGATGATCTTGGGGATTCTGACGTCAACGCTTCTCAGGCTGATTTCCTGTGCTTGCTCGATCAACAAGGGCACGTTTTGGGCAGGCATGTTGAGGAGTGTCGATAGGAGTGTATAGAGTCGTGTCGTCAGGCCTGCAAGTTCCAGGAGATCCTTGTACGCGTACATGAGCCTTCCACCAGCATCCGCGAGCGAGAGAAGCAGTCTTCGATTGGAGATGTACGCTGCGAAGAAAAGGAAAAAAGTAAGCGAAGAGAAGACGAAAAAAAAAGAAAAAAATCATGTTTCACGTACTCTCCGTTCGACCCGCAACTGCCTCATCCCTACGTTGGCTTTCACTGCCTTTCAAAGCGGATTGAAGGCCGAGAGATTGTTTTGTGCGTGTATAGAGAATAGGCACTGCGATCAAAGCATATCCCGCTGCTGACCACAAATACTTGATCACATAGTCTTCCGTCCATTCATAAGCGATTCGAATCTGTTCAAAAGATCAAGGGTAAGACTCATTCCCGGGAATCAAACGAAAAACGGGCCTTAAGGATAGAGTTGACGTGTTTGATCAGTCTCAAGTATGCGTTTGTCAGGATATCCCTTTCTCGTGCTCCTCCATCATAGAATGCTACTTCTTCGGCCTCTCTTCCAACCCTGCCCATGCCAGCACGATATTCTCCTTCCAGACGAGCTTCAACAGCAGCCAGCTTTCCGAAGGCAGGTGTGACGGCTCGGAGGATGGCCACAGTGCCATAGTAGTTCAAGAAAAGTAAGATTGTGCCTCGAACGCCAAGTGAACGTGACAGTTGGGAGGTAAAAAGCAGGAGGTCGAGGGATGGTTTCAAAACGTTTCCACTGAGAAGAAAACATGAGCGTAGAAAAAAAAAAATAGAGTTTAGACATACTAGACACCACTCAGGGCATTTGACCATGCTTCAACATCCGCTGTCAAGTATTGATCGACGCCTTCAAGGAAGTGAGGAGCTCGGTAATAACGTAGATCTGGGTTGGAGGAAAGATATAGATCATGTAGGTATCGAGTGAGCCGTGTGCGCAACCGAAGTGCTAGCAGTGATTGGAAATGCCGGATCTAAAGTGAGACGTTACTCTGTTGCTTCAAATTAAGAGGCATAACAGACGTACCATTGAATTCGTGAATGTGCTGGGAATCGCCAACAAAAACCATAGACCGAGTCCTTTGAGGAATCCTTTCCCATCAGCCTTGACGAGATCCCTAACAATCCTTCCATCCAGACGAGCAACAAGAATGCTCAACACCGTTCTCAAGATGAGGAACGTGGAATGGAGGACGACGATGCCCGCCTCTTGAGATCGCCATGACGGAATGGCAACACGGGACAAGATAGCGCGGAGCTGGGAGATGAACGCCAAATCAATGTTGGGTTTCTGTGCAACTTGAGGCGGAAGCAGAGGAAAATGAGGTGCATCTTTGACAAATTGAGCCTTCGGGGTCGTGTGGATCGGTACCTGGGAATATAAACGAAAGATTAGCGAGCGAAATAGAGAAAACGATGACATCACGGACTTTCACAATTCTGTCTCGATATGGGACCAGCAGAGTCTGCGATCCGTCTGCCTCTTCAGTATAGACTTGCTGCAGAACTTTGGCAAGCTCATCGGGCGTGAGCTTCCGTTGTCGTTGCAGACGCGTTGTGAGGAACTGGGTGCTCCGTTGAATGGCGAGAAAGGCATCCTTCGTCAGGGTGAGCGTCCGCGATCTGAGAAGAAGGAGAACAAGAAAGGCGAGGACAATAGGGCGCTGTGTGAGTTTCGCGGGAACTGGGAGTGGGTGTACAGGAAAGATGGGCTTTGAGAAGATCGCCATGATTAGATGTGAGTGTGCCGATAGAATAGTCCAATAAACACGTCAAGCAAACCCCGGGCTAGATATTCTAGCCGTGGTTGGTATTAATCTGGAGGATAGGGTGTCCAATGTACCGTTCTGGGTGGATTCTTGAAACCCGCGTGCCAGACGAACAAGCTGGCGGGAAACGTAGCGCCTGTAAATAGGCAGGATACCGAAAGTGGATTCGATAGGCCCAAATTATAGTGGAATGACAAGAAGAGAGACAGCCAGCTGGTGGATATGGCTGTCTCTCTGCTTTTTGCTTTGGACGACCAAGACATGTGAATTCAACCCCATGGTCCCCCCCACGTGCATCGTTCTTGAAATAGTTCCGACAGATTAGATTAGATCATCGAAAGAGCACCGGATCGTTCAGCCGAAGATATTCAGGGGCGTCGGGGAGGTCTCCCACAATCTGCTGTCTCTCCTCCTCTCTTTGAATAACTATTCTGCGACTCACCGAAATACCACTAGATGGCTCAAGCGCAAGGAACTCCTCTTCTTAGCCCAAAGGACATCGTGAAAGCGGATGACCCGCTGACTTGGGAAACGGCATGGTGAGTTCTTGCACATAATCTGAAACCTACTGGTAATTTAGAGGTATGAAAAGGCAAAAAGGCGTTACTCCATGGGATTTTGGCGACATCCAACCATCACTCAGAGAAGCGGTAGAGTCCAGTGGATTGGATTTCCCGCCAAGGGGACGTGCCCTTGTCCCGGGATGTGGAGGTGTAAGTGAAGCGAGGATTCATTTGTGGAGGAGCCTTCTAACATTACATTCCACGTTCATAGGGATATGATGTCTGCTACCTTGCGCAGACGTTGGTCTATGACTGTCTTGGACTTGAAGTCGCCGAGACCGCTATCAATAAGGCTAATGAGTATGTCTCCGTTTCTTTAAACGCTGATATGGTCGCTCATCCAATAGAGCCTAGGTTGATTAAAGAAGTCAAATCGAAGGTTCCAAACCTTTCTGCATCTGTCACCAACCAAGATTTCTTCTCTTTCGGTCCTCCGGAAAGCGAACATTTCGATCTTATTTACGATCACACGTCAGTCTGAGCAATCATCAACATTCGACATCGGTTCCTCGCAATTTTCTAACGCATATATTTAGGTTTTTCTGCGCCATTCCACCTGCCCTGCGCAAAGATTGGGCTAAACAAATGATCAAGCTCGTTAAACCCGGCGGCTATCTCATCACAATCGTGTTTCCGATCCTACCTTACGTCGAAGATGGACCTCCATATTATATCAGGACGGAGCATTTTGAAGAACTTCTGACTGGAGATTTCGTCAAGGTTATAGACAAGATCCCAACCCAATCTTCTCCCTCTCATGTTGACAAAGAACGGCTCGTAGTGTGGAAGCGTTCTTAATGCTCGCATTGTAATTTGTATTCGGCGATGGTATATGCGCCTTTACGCTTGTAGTAGCGCCATATCAACTCTGAGGAATCAGCCCTAAGATTCACTCAGTCAACACGTCGCTACCAAGCTCGTGCAATCTGAGACGGATGAATTCCGCATTCTGCAGTTCCTCCGAGCCCAAAGCATTGACACCCATTGTTGAATTTTGTAGATTCTTTCAGGTTTGATATTTTTTTCTACCGATACACTCGCCTCCTCATTGCAGCTATATGCTAGAATTTAGCCACTCAATGCTGGTGCCGCTTCTCGACATGAGGACCATCCGCCACCTTGGTCGGCGTTTCACTGCATCCCAAGCGCTTTAATTCCTCGAAGAAGCGATCACCTAACTCTCTGAATCCCAGTTCAAGGCACCCGTCACAATATTGAATAGCAAAGGCAGGTACTTGTAATATCCTCGCTGGCTTGGCTTGCCTCCCGCCTTTGTGGGAAAATGGAAACATTTCACAGAGACGCCGGTACCGTGGTACTTGCGTGGTACACAACCGCGCTTCGTAGAGCCTGCGGGGGGTAATTATCTCTCACACATCATTCCATGGACACGTTGGTTTTTCTTCATTTGTTATCCTCTTTTCACTTCCCCTGATCGTAACTTCGTCCAAGCTCTGCGGTAGACTCGTGCTCGAAATTTGACCCAAGGTCCCACCAGCGAAGTATCGTCACACTCAGCCACGATCGATAGTGGGACACGGTCATCACGTGCTGTGGGTCCATAGTACTTGTTCAGAATACCAACATCAACTTCTTGCCAATTTTCCGTTCACCGTCCGTTCACGACCATGTTGCTTCCTTACTGGGACCATTCTGGAGTCGTCCACCACGACGAGTCCTATCCCTCATCCTTCCATGATTGGGCTCTCGGCGAGGATATTCTCCCAGATCACCAATCCCTTCACACAGGCGTGAAGGAACTCCTGAACAGCTCTATGGTTCGAACAACTTGCAAAGCCCAAGATATGAATATTGTACGTTCAACGTCCGCTTCGTTACGAGTTAGTGATATGGAAGTCATCGAATTTCTATTTCTATAGACATTGGACACGGTTCTTGAAGACGGCCGATCAGTCATAGTTCGACAAAGGCACAAGTGGGATTCTGAGCCAGAACACGAACATTGGAGCCTGACCAAATTTCAAAATGAAATTGAGCTCCTTCGCTGGCTGCATCGAAGCACTTCCATCCCTGTGCCTTTCGTCCTATCCGTTGGCCCCGATTTTACCGTTCAAGAAAAGATGCCAGGGCTTACCGTTGCGACTCAGTGGCACTCCTGGTCCGCTGTTGAGAAGGTACGTACATGATACTGCTTGAAGCGCGTCATGTCACTCATGATGCACAAATCCAAGGATCGTTTCATGGATTCCTACGTTCGCGTGGTTTTGGAACTCTTTCGTCTCTCTGTACCTCAGAGGATAGGCTCGGCAATGTTTGAAGAGCAAAACGAAAATGGTGTTATTCAAGTTGGTCCCCAAGTTGGAGTCAACCCCTCCCAGTCCAGCTCGATCGTATTCGATGACATATTCCAATACTTCCATTTTCTCGTCACTTTGAAGCGTCAAAAACTGGAAAGCCAGGAGGCTGGCGATCAGCAGCGCGCAAAGGAGACACTGTCTTTCATCGAAGCGAAAATTCCACAACTCCTGCAAGACATTAGTGATCCTTCGTTCCTACGTTGCGTCTTGACTCATGCAGACCTTCATAACTATAATATCCTCGCGAATCGCGACGGAGATCTCACTGCCGTCCTCGACTGGGAGATCAATTTCATCGAGCCTGCCATTCTCAGCGCTGAATACCCAGCCTGGGTTGTAGATCATGGCACTATGGATCCACGATTTAATAAGACCTGGTGGGAAGAAGGTCCTGCAGAGCGCCAAAGAGTTTGTGCCCAGTTCGAGAAGGTACGCAAGCCAGGGACGAAAAAGCATATTGGCCCTTGTCTAATTCCATATTCCTTTAGATGGTTCACGAACGCGATGTCGAATTCTACAAATGTTTGATAGAGGGGCGTAAATTGAGGGGAATAGTCGGCTGGCTGAAGGATAGTACTAAAGATCTGGGGTTCGATCGCTTTTGTGCATGGGCTATGTCTGAGCTCAGCTGATCGGTGACTTGTAAATCGATTCCCTGTCCGTTATGTTCGTCTAAAACAGCCTTACGCCTTTGCAAGATGTGATTTTACATGATGTTGTACACACACATAGCATCGAAATGTTCAACTGTTCGACTACGTTTTACTAAAAACTCTGCAATGAGTGAGTTCGAACGCACCACCACACAAAACGAGAGATAGTAAAGGGATTGAACATCTGACCGTATAAAAAATCGTGGTATATGCAGAGGAGAGACAGCATGAGCATTGTCGCGAGACATTCAAAGAAGGAAATCTCGTTTCAGATTCGAATACGTGGTGAGAATAACCACCCATAAAATCTACAAGGGATACCAGAGAAGATTTGGAAAAGGCACCATCGTGTCCAAGGCACGATATGCCAAAAAAACCGGCGATGGCATATTTTGGTAAGCATTTGCCGCGTCCAGGGTTCAGGAATTTCCTTGTACATCTTCCACTGTTCCGCAAGATGTGGGGGGACATCCTGCCAGCGATTATATCTGATCTTCCCTTGACCACCCCTTTTATAAAGAGAGATATCGAGCTGGAGTTGGCGATCTGTCAAGTTCACAACATGTGTTTCAAAAAAATCGAGAGCTTGGTGAGCGGTGAATCGGCGTCGAACATCCCAAGTTGTCATCATGTCTAGGAGAGGCGCAAGGGCATGGAATACGGAACACACGCCCTTCAGGAATGGTAGTCAGATCGTCATCAGGGAATGACATGGAGGATACTCACTTGGAATTCCAGACACAGTGTCACACCCAATGTACCCACGTCTGCGAAAAATGGATTGTAGTCATAATCGCCCGTTCGACCATCTGCAGTGAGGTTGTACGTCCCCCATGCTTTATAATAAGGTAGTCGAAATTGATTCCTGTTTTGATCGAGTGGGATCATATAGGAGAAATCGAAGTCCATAAGTGCGTATGTTAGATGTCCTTCGAGTCGTAGTTTTGCCCGTGTTTGGTTGTCATTTCGGAGTAGGGACAGTACATTCGAAGTATGATTGATGAGGACGTTGTCTTGAGACAGATCCTAGAGAGGAGGATGAGAATCGTGAAAAGGGCCTCGTAATGAGGAAAATTACCCCATGAGCTATGTTATTGTGGTGTAGGAAAGCCAAACCCTATGATCCAGGATGAGAGTAATTGAACGAGAAACAGATGATGAGCCATACCTTCAACATGCAATGAATGATATGAACCACTTCCTTTAAATGAGTGAATCGAGGGTGTGTGAGGGCATAACACCCCCATCTGTGGCCAACTTGAGCGTTAAACAAATGAGGACCAAAACATTGCGTAGTCTACTCACCGTGGCATTACCGCAAAGCAATACGGACCATTCGGCAACAACTCTAGCACGGGAAGAATACAATTTTCTTGCAATTTCTCCATAGGCTGCTCCATGAAAAACTTGAGGATACGATATTCGGCTGAGTCTACGCGAACCAACTTGATTGCCACATGGTGGTTTGGAGAACTTGTTTCTTGGGCGTAAACGAGTTTGCCCTATGTCGCGTTATAAATTTAAGAACGGGGACAGATACTAGCACAACTTACCGTTCTGTCATCAGCAAGAAGAGGGGTTTTATTACCGTATCTCGCGCATTCGGAGTCATGATATGGATACGGATACTGGGCATCAGAATACGGTTCGTGTGGTAGACTTGGGTGAGAATCCCCGAATCCCAGATTATGGTATAGAGTATATCCACGCTTTTCGAACCATTCGACGGTAGTGGGGAGAGACCAAAATGGATAACGGTCGTTCTCGTTGTACTCCGCACCACGAACGAAGGTGAAAGGAATTTCTATAACGGATGACTGAGATGGTTGAGTTAGTCCAAAATCAATAAAGTGATATGTCATGTTCCAAACCTCTGTCATCGTATAAAACTGCTGGCCTCTCGCTAGGGGACTATGCTGGAGCAATACTTCGACAGGGGTGAAATGTCGTGTTTCTGTTCAAGAAGGACACATCGTTTTGGAAACTTTCTCGGACACGCGACTAAGTAGCCCTTACGTTGCCCTTGTGGCAACGCGGCATCTTCAATCTCCGCCACCCGTCTCGAAACCTTGATTTTTTTTGGTGGTACCTTGATGATCCTTGACAATTGACAACGTCAGGAAACCTTGTTTTCTACCTTGTAAATATCGAACTAATTTAAGAGATGGATGTCTAGAGCTATAATTGATATCTGATTGGGGCTCAGATAATCAGCGTGTGACGAACTGAAGCGCTGGAGGCCTATTGTCCGAGGATCCACACAAAGTCAAGTTGTGACATTAACATCCGATGGGGTGAAGTAGTAGCAATGCACCCTTACAATACTTACAGTTCGGTTACGTTTCTTAACAAGTCTGCAATGAATGGGTCTGAACGCATCCACTGATATCAGAAATTTGATCATCCAAAAAAGAACGCAAAATGAAAGATTGCACACTGTGTGCAGGGCACGGTATGCCACCCAGTGTTCTGCATCCCTCTGAATTATCCGAACAGGGCAGATTTTCCGAATGAAAGCGGCACAATTGGACCAACACAATAGCCAATCCGACCGTTTTAAGGTCTTTCTCGGTATGGGTACATAGTATGTGCTTGGGTGGTTCTGAGAACATAACACCTTTTCGTTTCCCCGAGCTTTTGAGGAAGAAAAAAGATCTGTCTAAATCGGATCTGAGTAGGGTTGAAGTAGGGTTCAAACGTTCAGCGTTTCAATTGGTTCAACCATAACCATAAACACCGTTCCGCGGCGACACGTGGTTTCTACTCTCATAAGTTATTCCCAACTTCTTTGACATTCCAATCCTTTCTATGTATCGAAATACAAGTTGAATACAATGGCAAATAATCATCAGCGCTCATGTTATCAGGGTGATTAAGTGATAACATTATTGTTCCATTTTAAAGCCCTCATTGAATTACATCTTCTGTCAAACAAGCGCCCACAGATATCTTATCACAGCCGGGATCATGACCGGTCACCCAGGCCATCTTTCCGTATTGTTGCAAATTAATATAACACCCACGGGTGCGTGTGATGGAGAACGCACTCGTCTCCCAGTTTCTCCCGCACTGATTGGAAAGATCGAGAAACTCTGCCACGGTCGGCCCATTTGACTCACACTGTCCCTGCTCAAATGATGCTCTGTGATAGTCTGTGATCTTCCAAAAGGCCTCGTTGACGTCGGAAACATGTGTACCCCTCAATCTCAGATACTCGGTCCGGCTCAGTGCGTGTACAATTGCAACTTACTCCGAGTTGGAGTTCTCTTCTAATATTGGGCTGGACTACTACCTCCTGCAATCTTAGAGCGGCGGTTTGGTGGCGGTATGCATCATCTGGCCATGGGAACACAGTCAGTGCTTTAGGGTGCGGACTCGTCAACGCAGAACCCTTTCTTGTAGTTCACCACGATGCCGGCCACCCTGGTGTGCCTCATTGCTCAATGGTCTTCTTGACAGATCTTGACCAAAGGCCGCGATCAAAGGGCCCAGATATTATCCTACCTAGCGAGAAAAGCAATAACATGAGTTCAACTGAGTTCAATCTCGCCATATTGCGCATCAGTTACGATCTGCCGCAATCACGAGCAGGCAAAATCGTATGTCCAATGTGGGCGCTTATCAACAATACAACTTGAGAGATTTCATAGTGGCACGACAAACCGGTCATTTGTAATTTGCAAGAGAAAGGGAGAGTGGAAATGTGTGTATAGAACAAATATCATCCTCAAGGCCGAAATATTGCGACCGCTTGGTTTAATTGTTAGATAATCGATCCGAGTCATAACACCCCGTTTGGAACCTTTCGTTCACACCTTCACACCAGAATCCTTGTATCCCTGTATATGGGAGGGATTGACCCACAACGAGGCGAACAATAATCAGGCCCCTGAATACCAGAACTCTGGTATAAAGAGCAACAACTCTTGTCCCCGTAAAGGTCATCTTTGATTCCTCTCATAACAACTTACTAGAATGGCTGAACCATTGGTACGTAGCACTGTCATCTCAGCGCTTCACCCGCCAATTTAACGTCGTCCCACCTTCATTTTACAGCCTGAAGGAACATGGGTGAAACTCCTAGAGGACGCTCCTGGCAGTGTAGAAAATTATACTGGCGTGCGCGTTCCCCTCACTATGATGGAGGGCACCCTGGTCACGGTTGATTTGGCCGCACCATTCATACGGGAATTAGCGACGAGGGTGTGTCTTTAAATTAATTTTAATGGGCGAGTTTAAAGGTTCTGACATTGTCGACAGGATAGCCTATCTATGCCCATTTACGAGCATGCCCACTCATTTCGATGTGCGATGGGAACTCAGTGGCATGGTTATGATGAGGACATGCGTCGTGAGGTCAAGCCCACCAGCCCAATCCCTCATAGGATTCTTTCAACGAGTCCTGGTGGGCCGGTTGATCCAAAAAACTTTTACGAAGTATGTATGTTCTATCAATGCCTCACGATTAATAGTATTGCAAAATGGACGCTGACAAAATTTCCTACCACCGCCACCTAGAAAGGACAGGTTCTCTTTCTTCTGACAGACTACGAATTTTCGAAACGTACCGGTGGCACGGGGTGGCTCCACAAGGACGATCCTATAATTTTGACTTCCAATATTGTGAGAAGCCTCACGGTGGTACGTCGATAGTGTTTCTTGCAGGTATCCTCGCCCTTATCTGAAACCAAAATGATGTAGGGTGGCCGCACCAGTGAACCAAACGACGTCGTTTATTGTTTCCAAAAAGCTGTGCCAAACGGGCGTGGGGGCCAGGTGATATGGAAGTCTGATCATTATTATGTTACTGAGGACGCGTTCTATAAAGTCAATTGACCATTTTCCCTCATGTATACTGTATATGTAATCGGGAGTTAGATGAAAGCAACTTGAACTCACAAAGCTATACTTGTTACTTCTTCGCCCTACTATTGTCCGCCGCCTGGAAGTTGGTTGAGCATCGCTCGAGTAAAAGAACAAAATATAAAAAACGGCGCGATGCTAGCATAAAGCGAATATCGAGGCATGTAACAAAATGGAGATGGTGTAAAATCAGAATTGAATGCGTGATGGGAATAACCACCCATAAATTCGACCAGGGATACCAGAAAAGACCTGGAAAAAGAACCATCGCGTCCAGGGCACGACGTGCCACAAAACCCGGTGCCTGCATATCTTGGTGAGCATTTGGCGCGTCCAGGGTTCAGGAATCTCCTTGTACATCTTCCACTCTTCCGCGAGATGTGGGGGGACATGACGCCACCGGTTAAATCGGTGGTGAACCTTCCATTCACCAGCCGCTTTAAGACGAGAGATGTCGGACTCAAGTTGGCGGTTCGTCAGATTCCTAGCATGTGATTCAAAGAACTCGAGGGCTTGTTTAGCAGAAAATCGGCGTTGAACATCCCAAGCTATCATCATGTCGAGGAGAGGCGCGAGGGCGTGAAATACTGAACATACGCCCTTCAAAGATGCCGTCAGATTATCATCAGGGAATAGCATAGAAGATACTCACCTGGAATTCAAGACACAGTGACACACCTAAAGTACCCACGTCTGCAAAAAATGGATTGTAGTCATAATCGCCCCCTCGACCATCTCCAGTGAGGTTGTATGTCCCCCACGCCTTATAATAAGGTAGTCGAAATCGATTCCTGTTTTGATGGAGTGGGATCATATAAGAGAAGTCGAAGTCCATAAGTGCGTATGTTAGATTTCCTTCGAGTCGCAGCTTTTCACGCGTTTTGTTGGCCTTTCGGATTAGGCAATATTCACTCGAACTATGATTAACGAGGACGTTGTCTCGAGATAGATCCTAGATGTTATAGCAAACGTGAGAACCACCTTTCGCTCAGGATAAAAGAAACTTACCCCGTGAGCTATGTGATTGTTATGCAGAAAAACCAAACCCTATGATCCAGGATGAGAGAAGGCCAACGAGAAATAGTAGTTGACGAGGCATACCTTCAACATGCAACGAATTATATCAACCACTTCCTTTAATCGAGTCAATTGAGGGAATGAGACGGCATAACTCCCCCATCTGTGGCCAACATGTCAACTTGAATGAGGTCAATAGCAATGAGAAGTTGACTCACCGCGGCATTACCGCAAAGCAATATGGGCCATTGGGCAACAACTTTAGCACTGGAAGAATACAGTTTTCTTGCAACTTCTCCAAGGGTTGCGCGATTAAAAACTGGAGAATACGATGTTCGTCTGAGTCTACGCGAACCAACTTGATTGCTACATGGTGGTTTGGCGAACTTGTTTCTTGGGCATAAACGATCTTGCCCTATGACATATTATCAATCTACGACCAGGGAAAGATGTGAGCACAACTTACCGTTCTGTCATCGGTTAGAAGAGGGGCATCATCCTCATAGGCCGTGCATTCGGAGTCATGATATGCATACGGATACTCGGCTTCAGAATACGGTTCGAATGGTAGACTTGGGTAAGTTTCCCCGAATCCCCTATTGTGGTATAGAGTATATCCACGTTTTTCGAACCAGTCGATAGTAGAGGGAAGAGACCAAAATGGATAACGGTCGTTCTCGTCGTACTGTGAACCGCGTACAAATGAAAAGGGAATCTCTATAATGGATTCGGGCTGAAAACATTAGGTTATTAGTTCAGAGTCAATGAAGTCATATGTCATGTTCCAGACCTCTGTCATCATATATAATTCCACTGTCCTCACGGTAGGGAACTATGCTGGAGCAAGGCTTTGACGAAGGTGAGATGATCACGGTTCTGTTCAAGTTGGACACGTCGTTTTGGAAACTTTGTCGAGCGATATAATGCCGTACACACGACCATGTCACCCTTATCACGTGACACGTGTACCAAAGTTAAGTTCTGTGGGCGCCGGGCGCCCGGCGACAAGTGGGCGATGGTTAGCTTGGATGGTTCCGATGTTCCTTCGGATACGCATATTGCTTCCTATCATTTCACTTCCTTGTTCTTCCAAAAGGAATCATGCTATGGTGAGGTACATCAAAATTTTAGACAGAAAAAAAATCTGTCAAAGTTGAATCTAGGGTTCATCCAGGTTCAAAATCCTAGTTCATCTCAAGTTCATCTGGCACATGTTCCAAACAAATAAACGCCTGCCCCCTTCCTCGTGTAACTCATGACGAGCCCCTTTTCTCTATACTCACACGTAGATCCAGCTATACCTGTACACCGCTTAAAAATTTTACCCCTTGACGTCCAATATGAGTGGCATGAGACTATGTCTCCTCCGAGAGAAATCATGAAGAAGTGTGTGTTAAGAAAAGCGTCTTTCCTTGTCAAATTTGTGATGATTTTACGTCTCTAATCGTTCACTAGCTTCCTATGTACAGTTCTGCTGTCGAGGACTACTGTTGTTACCAACGCGCTCATGAATCATGCTTTATGGGTGATCGACTCAGATCAACCCCTCTGAACAAGTTGGAACGCAGCTTCAGCGTAATAATGATCTGATACCCAATACCTCTCTCCTGTATGCTTGAAAGCATTCTGGAAACAATACACTGCGTCTAACGGTTCTCTGGGTACGACCTTACCCTGGATTTTGGCCGTTCATATTAGTGGAAAGACATTAGCAAAAAAAAAAAAACAAAAAAACATCATACCGAGGCGCTCCTCAGGATGCTAGAAGTCACAACTATGGCATCCCCCTTGCGGAACCACGCCTTGCCACTGCCATCTCCTTTCTCATATTGAAGGTCCCTCAGAAGAAAGAGCACCTCTCCTGGCTAGTAAAAACAAAATCCGGCGTCGACGAGTGATGTGATCCAGTTATGGAACATATACTTACCTCGTAAAAGTCTGATTCCAGAACTGCCCCACCAGGTTCTGGGGAAAGAATCGTATGTGGAATTGGGCTGGTTTTCTTAACTGCATGACCAGCCTGATAGCCGGTCACGTAGCGTTCCATCTTATACTTCATGAGGAGGTAAACGAACTCCGTTACGGGGTCAGTGGACAGACAGGTCTATCGATGATTATAGAATTCAGCTAAACAGGATTTTTGGTCAGAATAATTCAATAACTCACCCCTGTTTGCTGACGCTCCCTCAAGCGGCGACGAGAAACGCTGACAAGGGTACCTGCGGGTAAGGTTTGGGGGACCATCTCTCCAACTTCATTCTGGATATGGCCATCTATTGGGCGCATGAGACGAAGCTGTGTTGGGTACTCCTAAGTCCATGAAAGCGGTCAATACACGACTGAAAACGAGCGTTTGAGTTGGAATGATATACCAATAGAGGTGGTCGCGAAGGAATTGACATCGCAGTTGTGGTTGTGGCTGAGAGATGGAGGCTGAAAGTTACAGCTGGTTCGATTGGGGGCCTTTTATGAGCACTTACTTGTATCAATTGTAAGGGTCAACCCAGATAATCACCGTGTGACTAACTCGTGTACTTGAGTCAAGTTGGGACGCTGGAGGTCTATTGTCCGAGGGATTGATCTGGGAATCTGTCGCGGCCACCGAGTATCACACAAACAGATAAGTTCGAAAACACCCACAGAGTCAGGAGTATGGCCAATGGAGTGCGGCCAGGCCACGTTGCGAAGCACAATAAAAAAACCATCCTGACTCACCGTTAGGATTTATATGTTGTTTCCGATTAAAGAGATGTGCTGAGTCAAACTGTCAAACTATCAACGTTTCGGCGATGAGATCGATGAGCTCGAACGAACCTGTTAGGTTTATGCGGCAGATCTGCACTGGTATACTAGTACATATCCAGGGATTTGAGTGAGCCGGTAGTGTTTTTGTCACGATCAAAGTATGTCAGGTGAGCGCCCCCATCTCTCCGTAAGTACCAGAGTGGGGAGAAGGAACTCACATTTGAATCATGCAGATAGCAGAAGCTGTGTGCATTTCACGGCTTAGTTGTCGATGAAAACAGAACCTTGGGAGGAGACAATGTAGGAAAGTGTTCTGACCTTTGTTGGATCGCAGATTGCTGCGACAGGGAGGTAGCTCCAAGGCCAGCGACATCGCCGCCTCTGGAAACAGCATGTCCTACCTTAATGGTTTTATTTATGATAATGTAGCACGTTTGGCGGCGGCGTCGTGTGTGTGGACTTGTAGCAACTTTGAAGGTCAATGATCACGATGGCATTGGCAAAGCACTTTGAAGTTTGAAGGCAAGTGGCCATCAAACGGTATCACCGGGCCGGCGTGACAGTGTCCCAAGACGGAAACATCCGGGTGATATTCAACGTCACAAAATTCGTCTGCTGGTTCTCCATCGTCGCCCGTAGCGAACTCGACTCTTCCCGCCCTTTCCATCTCTATCATGTCTTAGTATGTTTTACGCGCCTATTCACTGTTTCTTTGTCGCTGATGTATCCGTTTGGTTTCCTCAACTTTCATCGACATTTCTCAATACTCTCGACCCTCGACAATTACCGATTTTTTTTCTACTGCGCTCTCGTTTCCTGCGTACTTTGCGTTCTGGCCCCCCCTCGAATTTCGAAATCCAAACCGAAATGATGTCCTAATCCTTTTTTGCAACAAAAACCATCAACATCAACACCTACAGCACAATATTCGGACGCGCCATTAAAAACGAGTACCTCGTTCTGGGAACCTTCGCGACCACGTTCGGCGGTGCCTACCTCGCTACCCGCGGTGGAGGAAAGACTGCCCAGGCTAAGCCTACCACAGTTCAGCAGGCAAAGGAGACCGTGCCTATCAATGCTGCTTCGTCGTGAGTGCTTGCTTCCTGGTTCAGACTAGCTCTTGGTCTTGGGGACGAAAGGATGCTGATTTCTTATCAAACTCTTTTTCTTTTTTTTTTGCCCTTGCCTTTGACTTTGACATATTGTCGGTATGGATATTTGAATGCTTACAGAGAGGAGGAGCAATTGTGAGTTTTATCTTATCTTCTCTCCGTTTGAGGTTTTCCGCGCGTGTTGACTGTCTTGTCTAGCATCCTGAACTTCATCAAGGAGGCAGAGAAGGAGGGTGCGGGTGCTTCTGCTGGTCATTAAGCCGTCTATAGATTCGACACTTTGCGCGGCGTTAGAGGAGTTATTTGAATGCAAAACAACACGCATAGAAAGTTCTCGGAAGGAAGGATGTCAGCTTTTAATTATGCCTCGGCCACCATCGCATTTTGCTTTCCTTGTTCTTTTCCCTGGAAATGTGATTCTGAATGAGCGTGTCATTCGTATTCTGACATTTACCCAACACGTAAATCTATGTGTTCTTCACATTTCAGAATTTTCATACCACCAGTAAACATGAGTATCATAAAATAACGATGATACTCGGTGGCGTGGCGGATAAATTTACCTTCTTCACAACTTCTTCATCACACCCAACATTCTTGACAACTTTCATTCTTTTCGATATTTACGAACCACGACGAAGACATTCTTTCTTTTCTTCGATCCTTGACTGTACACATATTAGTCCACCAAGAAATTATTGGGGTCCGGAATCCCGAAGAAAATCCAGGCCGTTGACACAAGCAACGGTTGAACATCCCGAGCCCGTCTCCAAGGAAAGTCATGTCGAATCCACATGTCCAAGCGGCCTCGTCGCCGTCACTGTCTATCCCGGAATCCAAGCAGAAACGACGGCTCGTCCCAACCACCACCACCGCCACCAACACAAGCTCGAGGCCAACGACCATGCCACGACCGTTACACCTCGCACTGGGTTCTGTGGTCGGCTCGTCATCAAGCTCTCCCTCGACGCCGGGTTCGGTATCACCTTGTCCTTCACCGGGCCCCTCTACATCGCGCACAGACAACCCTTCGCCGTCGGATGGCGACGCCGCGACGGGCCTCCCAGGCTCAACCTCAGCGGCGGACACACCCAACACTTCACGAGCCCCATCCCCCTCACCCCTCAGTCCGGCGATTACAGGACTGAAACGCCATCCAAACTCTTCCAAGCGGTCGTCTATCTCATATATCCCCTCCACTCCGAACGGGTTGCCGTTCTCTCCCAATTCTAATGCTCAGGGGCAGTTTGCACAACAACGGTCGTCGATGGATGGCCTTGGGCTTGGGTTCGTGCGGTCGCCGTTGTCCAGTACTCATCCTCCGACGTCGTTTTTGGGAGTTGGTCCAGGAGGGAATGGAGGAAGGAATTCAGGAGTTGGGTCTGGGTTGTCCAGGAGCAACTCGTTGGGCAGTCGCGGACCAAGGACTTCAACGAGAGGGTCAATGTTATTCAATGATAACTCTGCGTCTGGTGGTGTAGGCCATGGTTCGGAAGAGGATGGATCAAACCAGAACCAGATGCAGATACCGCCACATCTAAAAGAGCGGCCTCCAGCTACTTTAGCGGAAAAGTATGTTTTTTGATTTCCACTTTATCATCCGTTCTCCTTCCATAAGTATTCGCGAATTGACGTTTTGTTTTTCATTTTTTTTTTAAATAGGCATTCGGAACTTCTCCATTTCATCGCCCAGAAGGAGTCGAAATGCCTTGAGCTGCGTTCCCAACTCGCCGTTCATGAAGCCGAGCTTTTGCAACGTGAGTTTTTATCTTTCGCTTTTGGATTCACCTTCAGACGTTGATATATGCGCGTAATATCTAATACCCATATTATATTAACAGTAAAACGCAAATGGGAACGTATCGTCAATCGCGGGTTCGAGAGGTCAATGTCTCCTGGATCCGGGACAGCTTCGACAAACCCATCGTCATCTCCCCCTATTCCCCTGTCCGCCTCCCTGTCTTTGTCCTCCACATCACCTACATCGCCTTCGTCTTTATCCCACAACAGCGCCAACAACAACAACAACTCGTCGTACTTCCCGAGCTTAGGACCCGCAGGGGCCGTCCCGGGAGCAGTCGTCTTGGAGGGCATCAAAGGCGGCGTACAGGGAATGAGCCGGCTCATCGCTGCGGGTCTCGAGTCCATCGTGCTTGTCAATGGTCCTAGCCCTGGTCCCACACCGTCGTCTCAGGACAAGGACAAGGACAAGGACAAGGACGCTTTGGTGTCTGGGTCCAATAAATCCGTGTCGAGTGCTGGTGCTGGTGCTGGTGCTGGTGCGAGTGCTGCACGGCAGGGAACGGGAACGATTCCAACAACAACAACAGCAACAAAACATTGGAAGAACACAGGAACTGTACGTGGTCATGGACAGAAAGAATCACAATCTTCTTCATCAACGACCACTTCCACCGCGTCGTCGTCCTCCAGCTCTATGTTCTCTTCTTCTTCCCTTCTCTCAAGTGCCAGTGCCTCTACTTCCGCTACCTCTGCCTCTGCCTCTGCCTCCACCCGCTCCACCAAGGGATCGAGCACGACGACGACGACGACGACGAAGAAACCCTCCTCTGCCTCTGTTTCTGGGTCTTCAGGAGCCGATGACATCACCGACGCTGATGCGGATGCTGACGCTGATGTAGAGGAGAGCGAGTTTGGCGAATTCGAAGAGGGAAGGGCGAGCTTGACGTTATCTCGGGAAGGGGATGATCATCAAGCACACGAGCACGAGTACGAACATGAACAATCACGAAAACAAGACCAGGAACCCAACGATCATGAAAACGAGAACGAGCAAGTACTTATGGTGGACGACACAGGCGCGACGCCGACCATGAGTCCGAACCCCTACTTCCGTCGAAGGAGGAAGAGGACAGAAAAGGGAACAGAGGGGGAGCATGAGCATATTGAGAAACTGGTGCTTTCGGCTTCGCCCCCGGAATGGAAGAGCGAGTTGAGTGCGAACTCGGCTTCGGCATCAGGAGGCAGGAAGGAACGCGAGAGAAAGGAGGGGGAGGGAGAGGTGCTGGAAGACTTTGATTGGGATGATGGGTGGGACGAGCCGGTGGTGCTGGGTAAGGGTAAGGCCTCGGTGCGGGGGGAGGCGGAGGACGCGTTGCCTCTTCAGACGAAGTCGAATTCAAACTCGAGATCCAACACGAAGGCGAGCAACGACGGCCATTCACCGTCGATGCCGTCGACACGACCGCTGACGCCGACGCCGACTATTATTCCGGGTCTGGGCTCGCTGAATATGAGTATGAACGTGGGTGCCCAGACGACACAGCAGATGTCTTCGTGGGTCGGTAGTGTGGGCAAGAAATGGGATGAGATTAAGGGTAGTACGACGTGAGTTTCTTTACCTTTTTTTAAAAAAAGAAAAAGAAAAAGAAGAAAAAACTGACGGCGTCGTCACCTAGGTTCACAAAAAGCCAAAAACGAGCCTCTGTTCTCCTGACAGATATGCAGAATAGCATCGTCTCCGCCTTGATTGCGCCGCCACCGCCAACATCCACATCAACGACATCCACCACACCTTCTACTTCTACCTCCGCATACACCGCCACGAACAACAAACAGACCGCGTCCTCATTCTCCTCCAATGCATCACAATCACATTTCGCGTCTTCCTCTTCCTCTTCATCGCGGTCGCCGACACTCGCGCCTTCCCGCACCAAACCCAGTCAACCGCGCTCTTCTTCTTCTTCGACGTCCTTCAATTTGCTTGACGGTTCTGATGGTGAACATGATGATATTTTTGGTGGTTCTGCTGCACCCAGCACCAGCGCCGGTGGCCTGACGACACGGACCGGGATGACGATGGCGAATGTGATGGTCCCAGATTCGATTAGCCCTCAAGTACGCACGACCTTGAGGAAGGGAAGCAACTTGAAGCCGCCGCCGCCACCAACACCGGCGATAAGTGTTAGTCCGAGTGGTACTGTTTCCGCTCCGACCGTGAAGGCGAAGGCGGTGGTGAATATCCTGGACGAGGATGAGTGGAATTGGTGAATGGATCGGTGTCATGTACATGTCTCTCATGCTGCGTCTTCGTTGAGGATAAAATTCTTCACGACGTCCTTATCCTTTCTTTCTTTGCATCTCATGCTGGGTATTCTTTGTTGTGTTTTACTTTCTTTTCCATTTTTTGTCGTCTTCCTCAAGCCTTGGATTTCTCTTTTCTTTTTCTTGGATTTTTTTGTTTTTGTTTGGATCGATAACCCAACCCCCCTCACTCATTTTTGTTGTTGCCATACATCCGTCAAGACATGCACACAATTCATAGTGTATTATAAAATATCCCAGACCTCCCTGCCCTTGTAGTTTTTTGCTCTGCCTCATCGTCTGCAAATTAAAGATGATAAATAAAATTAATTGGAAGCCAAACCTTCTCGCGAGAGGGAAAGCCAAGGTAGGAAAATGCGAGGGACAGAAACCAAACGGGGCATGGGGGAGATGGAGAGCAAGTCGACGATGCGTGGTATAACGGACGACTGGACGATGCGAAAAGGGGAGAACAAGCGGTGTGAACACCACCGTGTCCATCGAATGATGCTCGAGAGATATCTCCTGCGGCAGGCTCTCCGAAGTGCGGTTGTGTACCACGGTAACGGCGTCTCTTTGTAATGTCTCCATTTTTCAACAAAGGCGGGAGGCAAACCACGCCAGCGATCATATTCCAAGTAGGTGGTGTTGCTATCCAATATCTTGATACGTGCATTGAGCTGGTATTCAGAGAGCTCGGAGGTCGCTTCTTCGAGGAATTGAAGCGCTTGGGATGCAGTGAAACGCCGATCAAGATGGCGGGTGGTCATCATGTCGAAAAGAGGCGCCAGCTTTGGAAATCGGAATGTCAAGTTCTAGAATAAGTACATACAGCGATCAGCGGGCAATTGTACGCGTACGTATCGGAAAAAGAATGTCAAACCTGGAAAAAAGTACAAAATTCAACGCCCAAAGTCCCCACATCGAAGACGAAGGGATCGTAATCGAATTCGCCCGCGCTGGTGTCATTGCACTGATTGAAATCACCCCATGATCTCTGGTAGGGAAGTCGGAATTCTCCCTTCTTCATACCTGGCGGGAGGAGGACAGAATGGTCGAAATCGAACAGGGCATATATCAGACAGCCGTTTGATCGTAGCTGTGGTCGAGTTTTGTTGCTTGATACTAGGCGGTACACGTCCGAGAAGTGATTCACCAGTACATTTCGCATCAGGATATCCTGGAGAAGGGTCAGAGAGGAGAAATGGTTGGTGCAAGAAGACGAACATGGTGGGCGATGCCATTCTCGTGAAGAAATGCTAATCCCTTGACACGTCTCTTGAGTCAGAAAAATGTCTCGGGTAGTCGACACACGGGCCCACCTTCAACGTCGAGCGCATCATAGTGATCGCCTCGTGTAGGTATCTTACACTGTCCCACGGAAGATACACATTGGATCCCCATCTAATTGGCAAAGGTTGACATCTGCATGTTGGTGGCAACGCTGAATGAATGACTCAGGCTTACCGCGGCATTACGACAAAGCAAAAACCCTCAATGTGTAGGATATCGAGGACAGGAATCACACAATTCTCTTTGAGGGTGTCCATGCTTTGGGTACGGAGGAACTGCAGGATACGGATTTCATCCGTCTCAGATCGGACGAGCTTGATGGCAACGTGTCGGCCGAGTGAGTCTTGCGCAAACGCAACTTTTCCCTATTTAAATCTGTTGAGTACAGTGTCTTGGAGCGAATAAAAAATAGGACGACCCACAGATTCGTCTACAGCACGAAGCCTCATATCTTCGCTATGACTTTCTGTGTCGTAGTAGGCGTATGGGTAATGGGCTTCGGCGAAGGCGTCGAATGGCAGCACAGGATATGTTTCTTGCCTGTCCGGCTCCCAACGACGATAAAGAGTATATCCATGGCATTTCAACCAGGAAATCGTGTTAAGGGAATCCCAAAAGGCATAGCGTTCCTTTCGGTCAAACTCGGTGTCTCCAGGAACAAATTTGAAAGTTACTTTAGGAAGATGAACCTGGCGAAGGAGATTAGAGACTTTGTGGTCGATTACATGACTAAACCTGTGCGTACTCCGTCGTCCATGGACAATCGTTAGCGCTGAGATCTGACAACTGAATGTAATGCTGGCGTGATGTTGGGTTGATTTTGGGTTGCCTGGCTTGGGCTGGGCGCCTCTTTAAAGTCAAACTCTACGTACCCACAATCACATGTCGTCGGATCCTAGAACGACATAGCTCTAAAATCTGTCCTCAAAATCGTAAAAAAATTCAAAAAATTCCCCAGACACTGGAATGGCAGAAGACCACACGAAGGCTGTGTGTTAGATACAGGACCGGATGTATCTTAAACCCTGCAGACCTTGCTGCCACAACTGACGCCATCGACAAGAACTTGTTCTGTTAGTGAAGTAACATGCTCTACCATCTTGCATGATATTAAAGAACACAAAATATTTAAGGAGCCTACCTGGGGCCTTGTCGATATCTTTCCCCTCGTTTTCCTCATTTTAACTTTTCCCATCTCCCTCCTCCCTTCTTTCAAGTTCCCCCTCAAAATCGTTGTCCGGAGTCGTTCGTCCATGACTCCATGACAGTAAAAAAGAGTAAGACAAGAACGAGCGAGAGTTCATTAATTCAACATAAACACGGGCTATTTTACGAGTAATAGTACAATATACATTTCAGGTCTGTGGTCACCAGGGCTTAACTTGCGGGGGAGGTACAACGAAAGGGATTTCCAAGCAATAAACCTCGCCTTGGTGATTCTGCCTCGATAGATGCTGATTCCATCCTGGTGGAAAATGCCAATCTGTTACCACCCCTTCGAATTCCGGAACTACGAGAACGTAGCGGACTTCGACAGATGCAACATCTGATCCATTTCCCCCGTCGCTCGCCTGAAGCTTTGTTTTTAATTCCGCAATAATCTTACGGACCTTCTCATAGCCACTACGAGAACCACCATGCCTTCGTGACGTTGTAACCTGGAAGACCCACAAAATGCCGGACTTGTTTTCAAGGTCGAGTTCAACCACAAAAGAATCGAACAAGGGAAATGTTGCGTCGGTTGGGATATAATACGAGTTGTTCTTGACACTAGCAGATAGGTTGTCGATGGATGTGACCTTGACGATTTCCCGGCTGATCTTCGCGAGTTTTACAGAAGGAGGGACCTGGATTTCCCGTTCTAACTTGAAGTGCGGTGCATCGCTCTCATCCGATTTCATGACGGTCAGTGTCCAGAAGTCTCCAGCGATCGCGGTTTGCGCAATGCGTTGGTGGGCGACCGGTTCAAAAAACCGACCTGCGAGACCTCGAGCCTGTGGGATGTGATAGAAGTAAGAGATTGTTCGAGAAATTTCGGATTCCTCCGCTTCGATAAGTCTTCCGTTTATAGCCTTCCCAACCCAGTCCGACTTGAAATCTATATTCCAAGAGACATTTTTGAAAGGTCCGTTATAGATAGGGTTGACCGCAAGGACGTCATGGGACGGCGTAGGATTCACAAACCTTTGAGACGTCAACGCGTATACTGCCGATTGTAATTGATCCTGATTCAGTTCGGAAAATGCTAGTAGGTGGTCTTGCGTCATGCGTTGGTGGTCAAAGATGGCCCTGAATACATCGTGGGCAGAGTAGCCAAACTGGTCAATTGCTTCATCCAGTAAGAAATCCACAACCTGCTCTGGGGTTGGTGTCGAGTCGCCGTCCGGGCCAGGAAAGCGTGCTTTCAGAAGTTCATAAAGATCAGGGAAAGACGCTAACGGATTTTCACCTTCCTGAGGTTGATCTTGACCTTCCTGAAGTGGACGCAAATAAAAGTCTTCGAGAGCTTTTTTCAGCTCGGGATACTTCTTCTGACATTTGAGGCTGGGATATCATATGGTCAGATACATGTCGCAGTTAATAAATGTGAAAACACACCCTTCCACAAGTTCATCGTGACTCCACAATGGCAAACCAGTCAGGAGTGGCCTAATTATTTCCTTGCGCCAAAATTTGAACCGAGCAGGGCTTGGGGAACCTGATTGCACTGGAAAAAAGGGCCAGCGGACCATATCGAGGGGCGGGTCTTCTTGCCCCGCGTTATCCAAGAGAGACCATATAAAGATATCAGAATCGGAGTCTTTGGGTAAGGGGACGATGTCGCCGATCCAGTTTGTTGCGTCCGTTTTGTAAACACCATCGTGAAAGAAGAGGAAGATCTGTGCACCGTTTGGAGAAAAAGAGACTATTTGCTTCATCTGCAAGAGTCGCACGAGGAGATAATAAAGAAAAAGTGATTTCCCTCCGAATATGGTTAATCCTCAGGATCAAATGTAAGAAAGTAAATGCATACCGGTACCAGGTTGCCCTGTGATGATGACGCCATTTTTCCCCTTCACTGCCTGCAACCAAACGGTTTTGAACATATCCTTGTAAGACTGGCGGATATAAATCGACGCCCACGACATATCCGGAGTTCGAGAAATAACGCGAGCAACGGAGAGTAATGGCGAGGTGGCTTTGTCTTCGTTCCCGTACCACTCTTGATGGAAAGTCTGCCATACTGGCGGCGCGTGGGTCCACTTTCCTTTGTTTTCAAGAGGCCAGTCCCAATTTGTAGCATCTGTTAACACAGACGTGAACCACATCAGCACTAAAGCGGAGAAGCAACACGTTCGTTCGCTGACCAGCATTTCCTTGCGATATATTCGTGGAGAACTTGTCCATAGTATGATTGGAACTCACAAAAAGTCTCGAGATTGGAAATTACGGCGTCGATCACGCCAACATTACGGCGGGAACTTCCGTGCCGCCGTTGCCGAAAACATCTAGGACTTGTTTAAAACGACCTGCTGGGCCTTCAAAACGATTTCGTCGCATCCCATTATTATATGCAGGATATGTATGAGAAAACCTTTGGACAACGTCCAACATGCTCGGTTAAGGTATATTATCATGCTTTCACCGAATAGGACTTGACTTCAAAGGTCAAACCAGCACAATGCAGTGACGTTCGCAATACAGAAACACCGTCCTAATTCTAAAACTTACTTCTACTTGTAGAGCAACAATACAGTTTACGACCTGTCATGTTCCCTGACCCAAGCGTTCTTCAAAAGACACCAGATGTTCAGCCACCCTCTCAACTAAATCCCTTCTGACAAGTGCATCATGCCATTCGCGAACCCGTCCCGTCCAGAATACCCCTTCAGCACCCGCATCTCCAGCGTACCAACAGGCCGCTAGCCCAGCATAGATGGCTCCAACAGTATCCGCGTCGCTTCCCAAGTTCACGGCTAGTAAGGCGCCGTCTTCGAATGTCTTTGTGGCGAAGAAGCAGTATAGAGCGGCGACGATGGAGTGAAGGACGAATCCTGTCGAAGGAAGAACTAATATCGAGGGGATGGTGTATGCGAAGGCTTCGTTTTTGTACTTGTGGGTATTGGGAACACGTTGGGTGTCTACAATGAGACGGAGGAGTGGGTGGAAACAATAATAATATTCTTCAGTCTGGGTTTCCTCGTATGGACGAGGGGGAAGGTCGGGAGGGAAAGATAGATACGCTCGGAGCACATTGTCGGTATAAGGGAAATCAGTAAAATATCTGAGGAGATCGAACTTTGAAAATTCTATGTGACTGGACTCTGAGTCTGGATGGATTCGAGTTGTTCGTTGCATGATAGTGGCAATAGCACCGGTCCAAACCTCGCAAGCTTCGACGCACATCCGGGTGGGGTGGGTGGTTTGACTACTTCTCCCTCCATACTGCTTCGCCAGCGCTTCGTCTCGCCAATACGCAAGGCCAACAGGAAGGACCCGCATCAAGCTCCCGTTACCCGAGTATTTATCCGAAGACAAGTCTCTTCTGATGAGAGCCATCGCATGTTCGGGTCTGTTCGAGTCGAAGATGGTGATAGCCTGACTAATCGTATTCCCGATATCAAAACATCTACCCACAGCGGAAAGATACCCTTGCTGGTGCCACCGGCTGTACAAGTCTAACTGATGGAGTTCACTAAAGCCACCCTGTTGTGTGGATCGCGGGGAACGGTAAGTCGCGAGGGATTTGGCGAGGCAGAGCGTCATTGAGGTGTCATCCGTCCATACACCTGCGGGGAGTTTGAAGTTCTGGTTGGGGATCATGGAGTCGACGAATGGGAATGTGAAACGTTCATGGAACTCGGGAGGTCCCCCGAGGGCGTCGACCATCGCCGTGGCGAGGAGAGAAAGACGGATTTGGTCGATGAAGGCGCTGGTGTGGGGTGTTGCGTGGATATCAAGCTTGAGTTGGTCGGGGCGATGCTCGCAGGGGGATTTGAGATTGAGGGTGTTGGTTTAGATTCGGATTTACTTCCTTTATACATGTGGGTGCTCCAGAAACGGGACATCGTCGTTGGGAAAGAAGATAAGAAATCGATGAGGACAATGGGTTTTATAGCAATCTAGGAAGCTAATGCTGTACGGCCTCTATTGCACTGCCACAAGGGGGGCACCAGTCTAAGAGCAAGGTTCCTAACAGTCTCTCATTCAACTGAACTTGCAGGGCATTATATTTAGTGCAAAATCTATATAACTGAGAGAAGTGAATTAGCTTCGTTCAAAATGATGAATTAAAAAAAAAACGAAAATGGAGGTCAGGATAACTAGGATTTATTCGGAGGCACATTGCGCAACGTTTTCATGTAAAAACGGCGTTCGCTCGAATTTCATATGACATGAATTCATCTTATAGTTTGGAGATCTTAAAAATGAGAAAACTCACCATTTGAACTACATCTAGGCGGTTTCTCGTCGACGAACTGATACTTACGCTTGTCTGCTAGTCGTCTCGTTGGCAGCGGCTGAAGGTTGCATTCGAAAACGAGAAACACTCCCTTGTAGCTATGTTATGAGAGTCTCGGGCCTGGAAGATACAAAATTCTGGTGCGTGGTGGGTGGAGCTGGTGAGAGTACAAGTTAAAGTTTGATTTTCGAACGACACCAGAAAATAATCCTTGTTTGTTCTTGCTTGCCAACAGCTTCAGATACCCTGAGGTCCCCTATTTCAGTTTAAATCTCTGACCCCACGAAGAACCACCACCAGCCACGACCCTCAACATTTCCGAATTTCAAAGAATTCAATCTTCAAAGCTTCAACGTTCAACGTTCAACGTCAACAGTAAATTTCTCTGTTTATCATACATTTCCCACTTGCGTCTCGCAACTTTGAAGATATTTAGAAAAAATCTCGCAATGCATATTCCATACAATCGCCAACCATTTCGCCATGAGGCCGACAAACACCAGGTGATACAGTGCCTTTGTCCTCGGGTTCTTTGACAGCCAGTCTCAAGGCTGTTTTGGATCTCAAAACAAACCAATCAAAACGAACAAAGCCGAGGACCGCGTGTATAATTATAAGACTTGGAACGAAAGTCTTCCCATCGAAGCTTGGAGTTGAACTGATACCTAGGTTCTATCGACTCCCCATATCGCCTGCATAATCTTGGCTCAAGGTGAATTCCAGTCTGTTCGTTGTTTCCGTGCTTTGATACTTACCTCTTAAGTTCTTTCAGATTGATCTTGTTGCGTTTACAGGAACACCCCTCGCTCATCCGCGTGCTTCAACATATCCATCCTTTTCCCTTTCATCCGTCATTTCAAAACATGTCTTCCGCTAAACGATCAAGTCACGAATCTGGGAAATATTTTGATATCAGTGCCATGTCAACACCTTCGGGATGGGAGCAGTGTCAACCCGGTTCATCAATGGTACGTTAATCCTTTTCAACGGTTTAACAGTATCCCTCATAAGCTGTACAGACGTTGCCCACAGTCTCCTTCGATTTGGAAGTAGCCTCCAAGCAAAGTCATCCCACCACTGTATGTCGGCCTCGTTCTTTGATGTTTTCTTTATTGGTCTTACAGCATATTGCTCCCAGCCTGCCGAGGATACCCTTGCGGCTTCGACTTGGAAGAGATTGGCACAATCCCAGTCGTCATCGCTCGCGGGAGTACCGGAAAGCAGCTTCACTTCGATGCCCGACGAGGAGATACAAGCTTGGGCGAAGGAATATTTTCGCAGAAAGAATAAAAATTTTGATTCTTCAGCGCAAATGGTATGCAATTTTCATGGCTAGTTTTCTCTTATATTCATTGTTCGCTTCCGTTTGGTCAGATACTATCGAATTTCATTGGAAATTTCTACGGGCTTGCAACGTCCTTGATCGACTGTTTTGTCGACCACGCCATATCCGAGGCCATTAATAGGGGCAGTTCGAATGTCGAGCAGCAAGACTTCGCGTTCGTTGATTTCGGTTCGTCAGCCATATACCACTACTCCGATAACACAAATTCAGCATCTACACATAGATCTTCATGTAGAGAACATCAGCCCTAGTTCCGCACAACTCAAGTACAAAATGAAGCATCTTTCCAGTACGTCTCTTCTCAACCCCTCCGCAATTTTTTTCTTTGACATGTCCGCTTTTAGAGGAAGGGTTCATGTGTCCGTCATGCGGCAAAGTCCCAGCGAGCAGTTCTGTTTTCGGTGGATCGAGCACAACGACAACCGGCAAACCAGCTAGAAGGAACGCGATGATGAAAGCGCATGCTGGTTCCTCTTCCAGGTCGCTCAAGAAGCAGAAGATATCTCATCATGGAGTGGATGCCAGTTCCGGGATGTTGACGCCCCCCTCGCAAAGCCGAAGGCCCTCCAGTGGGGGACATTCATCCCTGGGCAGTGATATCACGAGTGGACCCAGACAAGGATCGTCACTTTTCGAGGGATCTCAAAACCAGGACCTTCATCTCCTTTGATACCACTTCCCCAAGCAGACAATTTTTTGTTCTGGATCTTGGGCAATTCCATTACTCGACAGTGACCCCTTGTTTGATCTTTTCGGATGTATCATTTCCTTCTTGTCGCTCGTTGTTGTTTTTTCTCCCTCAACTCTCTCTTTTCGTCGAATTTCCCCTGCCTTGTGTATTAATTTGTAACATCAATATAAGGTGCTGTGTGTATTTGGTGTGTATTGTAATTTGTGGGTTGGCACGACCACCTGATTGAAATTCGCGTTGACGCGTCTGTTCATGTGACGTGACTCAACGCGATTGTGTTGTATTTCTGTGAGTCACGTCGCCATGTTGGTCACAGCGGTTCTTTCCTTTTGATTCCACAGCCTGCAGCTCAGGGATGTCGTTTTCTGTCCCGACGTCGCCTGCCATGTCCCGCTCGCACAAAGCGCAGCCAGTTACCCCCCAACGACACGCCCGACAGCAACCTCGTTCCCAGTCTTTCTACAGGTCACCACTCACCCCCTCAGCCAGCCCCTACACCCCATTCAGTCTTCGCTCCCTCGATTCAACCGCCTCATCCACCTTGACAACCCCCGACCACATCGGCAGTGCTCTCAAGAAACGTCTCAACTTTTCATCCCCCGATGTCCAGCGAAATGTCAGTGGTTCTCAAGACAAGAGTCTCGCTGACATCGCCGACAATTGGAGATCTCGTGCCAGCGAGAACGGGATAAAAGTCGCGTTTGCGCAACAAGACGACTCTCAGTTCGTTGCGGATGATTGTAAGTCATTGTATGCGGTCTATTTTACCTTTCTACTCTCTAATAATGCGCATATAGCCAGTGACATATCCATGTCTGACGTCGCAAATGAATCTAGCATCCTCTCGTCCGAAGAAGGTATGTACATTTCCCCCCAAAAAAATTATCTAGCTTTGTTATAACTCAGATTGTATAGCCCTTCTCGCAGCGCCATTCCTCGCTACCCATAGAAGGCTGAACAGCCTACCCGTTACGAATAGACCGCGAGCTCAATCTCATGTATCCCTTCCTTCATCTCGAATGCATCCGCTATCACCTGTGACTTCTCGTGTCAATAACCGTGCCGCACAGGCATCATCTCCTCTCCAAACGCGTCGTACTTCCTCCTATAATTACTCGGCCAATTTGATGTCGACCCCACCCCCAAATCGCACATTGGCGAAACAAATGAAGCTCAAAGGAAGCCTGACCGATCCCGCGCAACCAAGGAGACGCGAGGCCTTTGGATCTGTACGTTTAAAGGTCTACTTTTCTCTTTCTGCGATTCTATCTCATTTTATGTTCTCAGGGCCCCACACCCCCGCGTAATTTAGGCCATAGAAACGTCAACATGAGTTTGACACTGGAGCCAGAGACCTCTTTGGATTTATTCGACATTGACGAGAACGATTTTGAATATGAACACGAGCTTCAAGATTCCGAAATTGAAAACTCCTTTTCTCGAAACCTTCAAGCACTTCAAGGCGGCAATTATGGATATCCATCGTTCCCTCAGCTTCATCAACAACCGATCTATGAACCCTCTCCATTCGCCGACCCTTTCCAGCCTATTGGCAATCGCAATGGATTGCTCAACGGACATATGCTGACTGGTATTCCGGAGAATGCTGAGCATCATTTCCATACCGTCCGTCAACCTCAACCTCAAAAACCATACCTCGATGACCAGCTCCAACCTGGTCACGTCTTTTACAACGTTCATCCTCACCCTCAACCTCGCTTCAACCAGAGCATGCCTCTCGCGTATCCTACACCCGCATATGTCGCTGTTCCTGCACCGCCCATGCTCCCATTCCAACCTCCTGTCCTCAATGTACCAGCAGCTCGTGTATGCCCCTCTCCCACCCACGTTACGCCAGTTAGGTCGCCCGAGGTTCCACCCACAGACTGCTCTGTCTGTCTCGCGTCCAACCCCATGTCTCTCGCCATTTTGCAACCTTGCAGGCATCCTTTATGCTCTGCCTGTCTTACAAGCGCGCTCAACATTGTAGGGGAGAAAGACATGGAATGTGCGGTCTGCAAGCAGAGCGTCGCGGACTTCAAGTTGATCATGGGAGCATCAAAAGGAGATAAAAGCAAACCCTCTTCACCTCCAGCTCAGACTGATGTTTTCATCACCTCGGACATGAAACAACCGATGGCAACGTACCCAAATTCCGTGTTTGGGGTTCCTGCCGATCGCTCGAGCGCCTTGAATGCAAGCGAGAACTCGATCGACGAGTTGGAGAGCGCTTTTGAGTTTGGTCTCGACTTTGGCGAGCTTCGAGCTTCAACACCAAAATTGGAGCACCAGGAAGAACAATTCTTTAATAACATCCCTCTCTCTGCCTCCACTAGCCGCAGGAACATCAGGAAGGGAGAGGATAACGTCGTCTTGAGGATCGACAATGTTCCTTGGGTATGTCTTTTTTTTAAATCTTCGAATCACACATCTGATTGTGAATTATTGCTTAGGACATTACTCCACTTCAAATCACTAAATGGCTTCAACAACCCATTGAAAGGGTCCATGTCCTCCTTGACGGCAAGGGCAAGACCCTGAGCCATGCATACGTCGAGGTCAGAGACGCTGCTACTGCGGGTGCTGTGCTGCGCGGTGAAGCTATGTCGTCGAATGGTAAGAAGGAGAGGGGCAGTGTTCTGGGTCGTGGAAGGAGGGCTCGTGGTGTGACAGTTACGAGGAGTGGACAACAGGAGTTGATGAGAGACGTGAGTCGCGCTTCATCCAGTCGATCTCTTCTCTTCTATAATGTTTGGTTTGCTCACTTGAATGATGATATTACAGTTGTTCCCTCATTGGCGCGGAAGTTTCGATGGGTCTCGCCCATCTCTCGCTGGGCTCGAAGGCGAAAGAGTCATCGGTGCTTTGGAGGGTGGACTCTTGACCGAACAAGAAATTTCAGGGCTTTTACATCTCATCCGTGAACCTGATGTAAGTCGTGATTTGTTTTTCTGGTGCTTCTTGTTGATTGACCACTTATGCTCCTGATACATAGTCTCATTTCCTCAAAGTCCCCTCATTGCCTTTCCACTCTCTTATCAGCATTTTGGGCAAGTTCCCGGCTGATGTAGACAGTCGAGTGTTCTGGTCCGCCGGCGTTCGCGATCTGCTGCTTGATGCAACATGCGGTGAGTTTGATGTATAGTCCTTGATCGAATCCACAACTGACCTTGTTATGCTCGTAGTCGCCATCCAAGTCTTGATTCCACGCATTGAGAAGGCCCAGGATAATGCCAAATCTACTGGACATCCAGAAGAGGAATTTACGATGGACCTTGCCGTTTCTCTCTTGCATACCGCTCTTGATTGCAAAGGTACGAACGTGTCCTGCGCTGAACCCTAGCAAAGGCTTATTCGCTTCCTTTTTTTTTTCTAGCATTCACGACGCAACAAAATCTGAGGTTGACTGAACTCGCTAGAGCATACTCCCTCCCGCTTCCAGAAAGAGAACCTTTGGGAGCTATCGAGAGTGGCTCCTTCGACACCTCGAATATGTTGAACATTCCATCTGGACATGGAGCGTCGCCAGCCCAAGTCGCTCATCATCACAAACCGCAGTCTGAGACTTCTTTGGACGACCTTGCAAGAGAGTTTGGGGTCGATGCCCACGTGGTCCAGGCTCTTGCCCAACGACTCTCGAAGCTCTGCTAGAGTTCGTCATCAGTTCCGTTTCCGCCCTCAAAAGATCAATTTTCGCCTACGCCTTCAAAAGAAAGATCATCATTCTCAAATACCACGACTCGTTCACGACCCTTTTTTTCTTTTTTCTTCCTTTCCCGTTTTTTTATTTTCTTTCTTCCATCATCACTCCGCTTTCCCAGCATGCCCGTCGTTGTCCAATTGCTATCCAACGCTCTCTTGCTCGTCTATGCTTTCTATCATGTCGCGAATCATCCGAATCATCCTTCTCAATCCCCTGCGTTGTCCTCCTTCCCCCTACACTCGACTGCCCTTGCAACTCGTCGTTCAATGCCCCTCTTGTAGCCCCATGCCATTGTGTCCACCTTGCATCAATCCGCTTTGCTTCCAGTCAAATGCGTTTTCTATTTTCCTATTTTTTTTGTAAAGGAGGGAGAGAAAAAACCGTACTCTCCTTTTTTTTTTCTTCCCTCTCTTAATAATATGCCTTTATGATCACCAAGCGTGTTCGCTCCCTCCCTACCGCTGATTTTCAAGTGGGTGAAGGTTTCGTACATTCGTGTTGGCCCAAGTTCACTTAGCATTAATCCTTTCTTAACCGTAATAAATACCTACCTTGTCTACCCCTATACATACATTCAGTCACCTGATCGTGGACTCACCGGAGTTAAAGAACCCGAGACGGGGCGGCAATCAATGTTTTTTCAAAGCAGAATCAAACTCAAGCCAGTCTCACTATAGCTCACTATACATGGAGGAAAGAGTAAGATTTGGTTGTGCTATTTAGTCAACTACGAAGTCGCTAATGTCCTGCAGCAGGTTCATCTTCCGAAAGTGACTTTCAAATATGTTCGTGGTGACAACAGTGACATCGACTTTGATCCGAAGGAACGCTACGCCTTTTGGGATTCCCTGAACACGATTAGCTGGTTCAAATCCAATGGCTACACTCTTTATCATCGTCGGCATCCGAGCAGCTCGGAGACGTACCCTGTGCTTCCATGCGACGCCGTCATGGAAGCTCACTACCCATACGCCCAATACGATGCAGGATGTTGGAGTGAAGATACGCGGCTTCGTGCTTCAGAAGACTCTGTGGGTAGTCCTATCATGTTTATTTGCCCTAAGACACCGTACTCAGTTGCTTTGTATAGGGAAAAATTGCTTTCGCGCAAGATTCACTCGGTCGGCACGTCGCTATCAAGCTAGTCCGATCTGAGACGGATGAATTCCGCATTCTGCAGTTCCTCTCCACCCAAAGCATGGACACCCTGAAAGAGAATTGTGTGATTCCTGTCCTGGACATGCTACCCATTGAGGGGTTCTGCTTTGTCGTCATGCCACGGTGAGTCTGAACCGTTCATCCAGTGTTGTCATCAGCATACTGATAGACTTTCGACCTGGACCGTCAGATGGGGATCCGAAGTGTATCTTCCAAAAGTGCGTTACCTGCATGAGGCGATCACCATTATGCACTCGATATTGAAGGTGCGCTTGCCACTGAGCGTCGACCGTCTGAGGCATTGTTCTAACCATGGAAATAACATCAAGGGGTTGGCATTCCTTCATGAGAATGGTATCGCTCATCATGTGTGTTTGTTCTTTTATATTTGATTCTTCGCACTTACCGCCCTCCAGGATATCGTGATTCGAAATGTGTTAGTGAATCATTTCTCGGACGTGTACCATTTATTATCCAGAAGCGAAACTCGCCCGCGACTCCAATCAGAAGGTCGTCTCCTTTATGCGGTATTTGATTTCGACTACTCTGTCCTCGTACCGCCAGGCGTAAAAAAGGGTGAATTCCGACTTCCCTACCAGAGATCGTGGGGTACATTCAATATGAACCATGACACATCTGCGGGCGAATTTGAATATGACCCCTTTGTCTTTGATGTTGGGACATTGGGCGTTGAATTTTGTAAATTCTTCCAGGTTTGCTATTTTTTTAATACCTATACATTCGCCCCCTGGATCTGATTGCAGCTATTATTCTAGAATTTAACGCCCGAGTTTCCGATGCTGGCACCGCTTCTCGACATGATGACCACCCGCCATCTTGATCGTCGTTTCACTGCATCTCAGGCCCTTCAATTCCTTGAAGAAGCGATGTCCGAACTCTCTGAATCCCAGCTCAATGCACCTATCACAATATTGAATAGCAAAGGCAGCTACTTGGAATATGATCGCTGGCGTGGTTTGCCTCCTGCATTCGTAGAAAAATGGAAACATTACAAAGAGACGCCGGTACCGTGGTACACAACCGCGCTTCGCAGAGCCTGCAACAGGAGATATCTCTGGCGCGTCATCTTATGGACCCGTTGGGTTTTCTTCCAGTTATCTCGCGCCCTCCATTTGTCCTTCGTCCCCCGTATCGTCGACATCCTCTCTATCTCCCGCATCGTCCATTTCGTGTCTATCCCTCGCATCCTTCAGGGGTTATCTGGCCCGCGCACCCTCTTTGCCTGGCTTTCGCTCTCACGAGGAGGTTTGAACTCTAATTAATTTTGCGTGCATCCTGCTCTAGCCTCTTGCACCTTCTAGTTATTTAATTTGTATTTTGGCTCAAGAAACAATCCGTGTTAATAGAATCGGCGCTTCTTCTGCTTCATAATCCTTAGGCATGATCAGGGCAAAACAAGTGAGCTGAGAGTAGTCCAAAACAGCACAAGAATCCCCACAAAACATGTGGAAGCCTCAGAAACGAATTTGATCCGCGCCACAGGCGAGAAAAATATCATCCGTAATAGGAAGGACCCTGAAAACCGTCTTAGCGGATTCGGGCACAGAGCTTTCCCTCCCTCTTGTGGGTTTTTCTTCGAACCACCACCTCTTCCTCTCTCTGCGACGACATTTTTATATCCAGTTACTTGACAGTGGGTTCGTCGATAGTCAGAAAATCTGAGGCAATTGCCAAAGCAAAATCGACCCCCATCATTCTTACCACTAAGCACTGTACATGGAGGACGGAGTAAGATTTGGTCATGCCATTGAACTACGAAAGTGCTGATCTCCTGTGCCAGGTTCACCTTCCCAAAGTGACTTTCAGATATGCTCCTGGCAACACTGAGTTTAATCTGGAGGAACGCTACGCCTTTTGGGATTCCCCAAACACAATTAGCTGGTTCAAATCCCATGGATACACTCTTTATCGACGTAGGTTTCTGGGCAGCATGGAAACCTGTCCTGTGGTTCCATGCGACGCTGTTGCTGAAGCCCACTTCCCATACGCCCACTACGACGCAGAAAGTTGGAGTGAAGATATGCGGCTTCGTGTTGCAGAATTCTCTGTGCGTAGTAGTCCTATCACATCCGAGTCTATTCGATGTAGGAATCAGAAGGCTAAGCTATGCTCAATTTTTTTGTATAGGGAAAAGTTGCTTTTGCGCAAGATTCACTTGGCCGACATGTCGCTATCAAGTTGGTCCGATCTGAGACGGATGAATTCCGTGTCTTGCAGTTCCTCAGCACCAAAAGCATGGACATCCTGAGAGAGAATTGTGTGATTCCTGTCCTGGACATGCTACCCATTGAGGGGTTCTACTTTGTTGTCATGCCACGGTGAGCTTGAGACATTCATTCGATGTTGTCACCAGCATACTGACTCGGATGTCGGCTTTTGCCAATCAGATGGGGATCCGAAGTGTGTCGCCCAAAAGTGCGTTACCTGCATGAGGTGATCACCATAATGCGCTCGATATTGAAGGTGCGCCTGCTACCGAGCGTCGACCGTCTGAGGCATTGTTCTAACCATGGCAATATTATAACATCAAGGGGTTGGCATTCCTTCATGAGAATGGCATCGCTCATCATGTGCGTGTTCACTGTTATTTTTGAATTGGACTCTTCATGCTCTATCGCACTCCAGCATATCGTGATTCGAAATGTGTTGGTGAATCATTTCTCGGACATGTTCCACTTATTGTCCAGAAACGAAACTCGATCACAACTCCAATCAGAGGGTCGTCTCCTCTATGCGTTGTTTGATTTTGACCACTCTGTCCTCGTATCGCCAGGGATGAAGAAGGGGGAATTCCGACTTCCCTACCAGAGATCGTGGGGTACTTTTGACAAAAGCAACGACACCTCCACGGGTGAATTTGACTACGACCCCTTCATCTTTGATGTCGGGACGTTGGGCGTTGAATTTTGTAAATTCTTCCAGGTTTGCTATTTTTTAATACCTATACATTCGCCCCCTGATTGCAGCTATTATTCTAGAATTTAACGCCCGAGTTTCCGATGCTGGCACCGCTTCTCGACATGATGACTACCCGCCATCTTGATCGTCGTTTCACTGCATCTCAGGCCCTTATATTTCTCGAAGAAGCGACGTCCGAACTCTCTGAATCCCAGCTCAATGCACCTATCACAATATTGAATAGCAAAGGCAGCTACTTGGAATATGATCGCTGGCGTGGTTTGCCTCCTGCCTTTGTTGACAAATGGAAACATTACAAAGAGACGCCGGTGCCGTGGTACACAACCGCGCTTCGCAGAGCCTGCCGCAGGGGATATCTCTGGCACGTCGTCCCATGGACAAGGTGGTTTTTCTTCCAGTTATCTCGCGCCCTCCAGTTGTCCTTCGTCCCCCGTATCGTCGACATCCTCTCTATCTCCCGCATCGTCCATTTCGTGTCTATCCCTCCCATCCTTCAAGGGTTATCTGGCCCGCGCACCCTCTTTGCCTGGCTTTCGCTCTCACGAGGAGGTTTGAACTCTAATTAATTTTGGGTGCATTCTGCTCTAGCCTTTTGCACCTTCTAGTTATTTTAATTTGTATTTGTATTTTGACTCAAGGAACAATCCCCGTTAATAAAATCAGCGCTTCTTCTGCATCATAACACTTGTCATTCTCAATCCCTGTGTTGTACTCCTTCCCCGCTCTTCGCCACTTGTCATTGAATGCCCCTCTTGTTGCTCATGCCTTGTCCATGCTACATGTCCACCTTGCATCAATCCGCTTTTCTTCCGGTCAAATGCTTCTCATTTCCTTATTTTTTTTGTGAACGAGGGACAAAAAGGTGTGATCTCCTTTTTTCTTCAATAATATGTATGCCTTTATGACCGCTCGTTCGCACCCCCTACCGCTGATTTCAAGTGGTCGAGAGGTTGTGTTCAACGGGCCTTTCTCTTCTCTTCTCTTTTCACTCATTATAATAATTTAATCCTTTCTTAAGCTGTAATGAATACCTGCGCCCTACCCTCCCAATACATGCATCCAAAATATTGAAAACATGAATTTACTTTCAGGAATCAGAATCAGACGTTGTTCCGTTTTCAGACGTTCATGGAAAACTGGAAGAAAAAAAAAACTGATTCATTTTGGATTCATTTGGTATTTCTGTAAATAGCACACACTGCACCACAGGTTCGAGATCCACAACGGAATTCTACTGCCAGATCTGAATGTTGTATTTACAGGCATTGAAGTATGTACATTTCTGCCAGAGTTTCAGTAGGGGGGGCCGGGGGGGTTCTCGGAGGAGGTCCCTGTCAGGAACGCCCTGTCATCAAGGTGCTTGGGCTTGGGAGACCTGTCTCGAACTCCCGCACTATCATCGCACACCCTCTATAGGCAGGGCGCGGATTGTCTCTCCGGTAGGGTAAGTAGATATATGTAAATTAAAATCCGGATCTAGACGTGCGCACGCCCCTATATGTAGACTTCAATTCGTGATTCTCTAGGATTCTCTCCCACTCTCAGCTCAACTGCTTCTCGAGTTCTTCAATTCTCTGCCATCTCTGTGATGAAATTCTGATGTATTGAGACATTCGACTAAGACTTAACTTGAAGTTGAAGTTGAAAGCTTGTTGAAAGCCCGCCAAAATCCTTCAAACTCCGGCTACATAAGTAGGTATATCTGGCCTGATTTACGGCCACTGAACTTGCACTGAACGTAAATCAATGTGATATGTAAATCCTGTCGGCGGTCGCCTATGTTCGCGTAAGTTTCGTTTCTCAGAGCCCCGGAGGGCCAATATGTGTGACATCCTTCTATTGTGTGAATTGTGCATGGGGACTTTGTCTGGATTTTGGAACAACAACACGACCAACTGTTGCCAGTTGCATTTTTGATCAAGAAAGCTTCGTTGCACGAACTCGGCTTTTGGAAATCCTAACAGAGTTTCAGGATCACCAACTTGAAGTGACAGCAAAGTGACAGTGGAGGTTCAAGAATCGGGGACAGTCTTGGGACAGTCTGCAGCCTGCAGGTTAGGAATAATACTTATCTTCTACTTATCTTAATCGGATGACCTTTGGACTTCTTTGGATGATCTACATAGTTCCGTACGGCATCTGTTTCGCCAATCATACACAGTTTTTGGTGCCAAATGATAAGATCGATCAGAATTCCCTGTGTATCCTTGGAGTCCACGGATCTGTAATTGCCTGAGGAATGTAAGGGGCAAATCCATCGTCTTCTAGGTTACAAGAGGCCGCAAGGTTTCTATTTATGCGATTCTTGAACCCTAGAGAGTCACCACACATTCCAAAAAAGGTTTTCTTGGCATCCACCGAAATTCTTTACATGATTCAGACTTTCGATATTGAACATGCGAGGACAGTTGGCCTTCCAACTTCTGATAATGCGAAATATTGCACCTGCCTTCAACATTCATCGGGCTTGGATTGAAGGCATATCCGACTTTAATTTTTAAATAATCGTTAATTTATCATCCAAAAATTGAAACGGGATAAAAGTTGGATAAAAGTATATATAGGTCTCGACTCCGTCAGACGTCTCTTCACCCATTTCCTTGAAAGTTGAGCGTTCGATCTCGCCGTCTCCCTATCTCTAATCCAGTCACCATTTGTTGCGCCATGTCTACCCAATCTGCATTTACGTTGATGAATGAGAGGGTTTATGAGGTTTGTCAAGCCCAACCTAGCCCAACTTGAACTCGATTTCACTCATCGTCCACGTGACCTTTGTAGGTTGGAACCCGAGTTTATCTCCGGTGTAGTGTTGATGGTAGCATCGAAGGCGATTTCGGTCGCAGGGTCGCACATACACTTCCCGCTGGTACCGTTGTCACAATCAGCGGTCGTGAAAAGCATTTCTGGGCAAAAACAGATGCGGTGAACATACCTCTCTTCATACTCGTTATTTCAACATCATTTACTCATTTTTTTTCTTTGACAGTACTCGCTTCGATCGGCAGTGGCCGCCGACGTCACTTCGAACTATGAGTACAACTACGAACTTCGATGTCCCCTCCAGGGGCGGAACTATACTACCTATAAGGAGCCCACTCAATCGACACAACGACTCACCAAAATGCCGCACAGACTGCTCACTAGTCACTCTCCATCGGGTGATCAGTTCACGGTACGTCAACAATTGCAAATCTCAATGAGTCTCACCTTGGTCTCACCACGGTCACCCACAGAGGGGCGAGATATGTTTCGTCCATTGCCCAGATTTGCCATTCATCGACAACGTCAATAGAATCACGTTCTATGACGGTGATGCCGTTGTGGTCCGAGATGGACCACACACTTCAACTAGAGCTGAGGTATGTGATTATTATTGCGGTCTCTAGCCTGAGAACCATTGGATCTAACTCGGATGCTACTTAGATGAGACCCTTGACATCGTTGACAAAGCAAGCTTTGGAAAAATATGGCTACTATAGAGTTGAAAAGGTAACCCGCGTACAAAAGCAGTGTGTTTGGGTGTCTAACCACTACCTTCCTGCTGGCATCGTAAATTCACTCTGATCGCTTACCCTTACTGAAATTTGTACTTCTGTTTTGCTTCGTTAAAATATGACCAATGATCGATCGTCTGCTTTTTTGAACAAATAAGGAATGTGTCAATAATAAATAATAAAAATTATGACGCGTGACCAGTGACTGGCATAACGTATATAAGAGCTTGGTCTGAGCGGTCGTGATTCGTCGCCACCACCACAGTCCACCTCAACATCATCACAGTTGATCATGGAGGAGAAAGTAAGAACTCAGCGATTTTCATCGTCTGTGGACATAATCTAATGGTTTTCTTTGGTCTCAGCCATGTCCTCCCAGGGTATCTTTCAGTTATGTACCCGGTCACAACGAAGGAGTTGATTTCACGGAACGTTTCGCCTTTTGGGATTCTCCCAACACGATCAGCTGGTTCAAGTTTCACGGGTATACTTTGTATCAGCGTAGGGAGCCAGATAGCTCCGAAACCTTCCCCGCCGGGGCGGTGCTCCCCTTTGAACCCTGTACCGACACAAGGGTGCTCTACCCATATGCCCACTACGACTCCGCCGAGGGTTCTGATGAGGATATTTGGCTTCGTGGTGAAAACGAGACTGTGAGTCGTGCCCTGGATTACTTATCACGTCTTGCGGCTCGCTCATCCATACCTTTCTTCTCGCTTGGGCACAGGGCAAAGTGGCATACGCTCAAGATTCACTCGGCCGCCATGTCGTTATCAAGCTTGTTCGCGACGAGACAGATGAATACCGTATCTTGCGGTTTCTCAGCAAGCAGAACATGGACACGCTGAGGGAAAATTGTGTTATACCTGTCCTCAATCTTTTACCTATTGAGGGATTCTGGTTTGCAGTCATGCCCCGGTGAGTATTGAACCGACCTTTATTGACGGTAGTGTCACTTTTCTGATTCATGTCGCTCGCCGCCACCTAGATGGGGGACTGCCGTGGACATTCCGAATCCGAACTATTTACATGAAGCGACCACAATGATGCGTTCCATTTTGAAGGTATGCCTCACGAACGTTAAAGTCGGATTATTCTTGTTAGTCTGACATAAATACCAAAAGGGATTGGCATTCCTTCACGAGAATGGCATTGTCCATCATGTATGTTTTTACCTCACTCTTCAGAGCTCTTTTATTCAATATCCCCAAGGATATCTTGATGCGCAATGTATTGGTGAATCATTTCACTGATGCGATGCATTTCGGGTTCTTAACGAACGGAAACAACCGCCGACGAGAACTACGATCCACCGGCAATCTTCTCTATGCCTTGTTCGACTTTGACCATTCTGTCCTTGTCCCACCAGGAACCAAGAAGGGGGAATTCCGCCTCCCCTACCAGAGATCCTGGGGCAATTTCAATTGCAGCAATGACACCGCTGCAGGCGAATTTGATTACGATCCTTTTCTCTTCGATGTCGGCATGGTGGGCGTCGAGTTTTGTCGACATTACCAGGTAAGGGGATGTAATAAAAGCGGGCAACCTAATTTATCCATGTTCGCTCAAACTACCATCATCTCAGCATTTGACGGCTAGATTTCCAAGGCTAGCGCCTCTCCTGGACATGATGACCACCTGGGAACTCAACCGTCGCTTCACAGCGTCCGAGGCCCTTCATTTCCTGGAAGAAGCGATATCCGAACTCGACGAGGAAGGCCTCGAAAGGCCCATCATGACTCGCGGCGCTGTTGGTTATTTCTACAACAATTACGATCGATGGGCGGCTCTAAATCCCCACTTCGTATCCAAATGGAAGGATTACAGGACACCGCCCCTCCCCTGGACAATGCGCATTCTTCGCCAAGCTTGCGAGACCTATCCGTGGCTTGGGTATGTCATCCCGTGGACCCGTTGGTTTTTCTTCCAGTTCTCCGTCGCCCCACGCCGTACCATCCAATGGCTCTCCAACCTCTACGCGCAGCGCATTGTTCCCTTAGTCTCCTACCGTCCCACTATCATTCAGGGGTTTTCCATCCCTCACAGCCTTTTCTCCTGGTGGCTTCCATCACGAAAAGCCGTGTCGTCCGATTGACCCTCCTCTTACATTTTATTCAAATCGCCATTTTTGTCAGTACGTAGGGACTTTCTTTCTGGACCAACTGGGCCAGGAACCGTAGCTTTACAATCCCCGGATTGCTTTGTCCCTCGCTCCAACTTCTTGCTCCTCGAGTCTTTTACTACAACGTGTGACACGTTAGAGCGTGAGATGTTAAATTTCCACTATGCCACTGAGCCCGCAAGCTCCTTTCATCAACAAGTATGTCAGTGACATTCCAAGAAGCAGTCCAAAATTATGATATGGTGGCTCGTCTACCATCCCTGGCCTGCTTTGTCCGAAGGGAAATTTGAAAGGTGGTACCACCTATTGATCGCGTTCCATAAGTATAAATTGAATGGTTCAGACTGATAGCCATTCACCACAAAAACAAAAAAAGTGAGCGGGAGGGTTTCGGGAGGGTTTTGTCATGATCAATTATTTGAGGCAGATCGCCAAAAGGTACAGTTACATTACACTATGCTATGAAGTACTACACTATGTTTCTAAGCACTAAGAAAACAAAGAAATAAAAAAGAACTATATTTTTCAATCGATGGAGCAAGGAGAGGTGGTGGGTTTTCTAGAATTGTAAGTATATATGTCTATGTAGATGACGCGATATCATACGAAAGTAAGTTGAAAGAAAGAGTACCGAGTGTTCCCATTCATTTTTTGTAAAAAAAAAAAGTTTCCCCCGCGCAGACCTCAAACCACCCTCCCTCCCACCAGTCCACACCTCAACTCTCAAACATCCTCATTCACAACACTCACAACCATCATATGCTCACTCAACGCATCCACCTCCTCCCCAGTCCCCTTGACTTTGACCTTGCCCCTCCTCTCACCCGTCCCCTCCTCCGCCTCCGCCGCCTCCCTCTCCTCCGCCATCAGCTTCAGCTTGACCTCGCTCACCATCGCGCCCTTGGGGTGTGGGGGCACGTAGCTCGCCATTTGCGTTTTGATCTGTTCAGAGAGGACGGGCCCTGGTGTGAATGCCCTGCGGTGGTGGTGATGGTGGTGGGTGTGGTGGCTAGGGACGGCGAGCGAAGGTGATGTCTCTTTCCCTCCTTCCTCTTCCTCTTCCTCATCCTCTTCAGATCCCTCCGACGACGAAGGCGAAGGCGACGGCACAGGCGACGGCCCAACCGACCCCCCTCCTCCTCCTCCCACACCCAACCCGGCCCTCCCCTCCATCGACGCATCCCTCCAATCACACGCCGCGGCCACAAAGCCCAAGAACGGCGGGCTCGGATTCAACGGCCTCGTGCAAAACTCGGGATGCGCCTGCATGCCGACGAAGAACGGGTGTTCCTCCGCGGGCAACTCGCACACCTGCATGCGTTCCCCCTTTTCGTCTTTGCCGATGAAGGGCAGGCCCGACGCGGTGAGACGGTCGACGTAGGCTGGGTTCACTTCGTAGCGGTGACGGTGTCGTTCCCAGATGGTGGGTGCGCCGCCGTAGAGCTTGCGGATGGTGGATGTGATGGTGATGTTGTCTGAGTTGGTGGAGGAGGGGGAGGTGGTGGAAGAGGGAGAAGTGGATTTGGGTTTAGGTTTAGCGGTGGACGGACCAAAGACGGTAGGCCTGAGTCCGAGCCTCATCGTTCCGCCCATATGCGTCCTCGAGATCTCGGGCATGAAGATGATAAGCTGATGTTCAGCCTCTGGGTCAAATTCACCGGAAGTAGCATCTACGTTTTTTTGGTTAGCAAGTGACGTTAGCAATACAAGAAGAAAAAAAACACACCTTTAACACCCATGACATTCCTCGCCCACTCGACGACAGCGAGCTGGAACCCAAGGCAGATACCAAGGAATGGCACCTTTTTCTCGCGCGCGTACCGGATGGCGTGCATCATCCCCTCTGTGCCGCGGTGTCCGAAGCCGCCTGGGACGAGGATGCCTCTGTTTTTTTTTTTTTTTTCGTTTTGGTTTGGGTGGAGGATGGAGGATCGGTTGAGGTGAAGAGGGATCGACAGAGAAAAGGGGGGAGGAAGGAAATCATGTCAGCCATAACTCATAGAAAGAAGAAAAAGAAAAAACTAACCCAGCACCAACAACAGCGCTCCAGGCATCATGATACCTCTTCGCGTCCTTTTCTTGCATCTCTGGCTCGAGATCAGACGATTCGACCCACTATAAAGTAAAGTGATCAAAAGAAAGTTGGGTGTTAGTGTTAGATTGCCGTCTTTTTTGTAAGTCCATGAGGATGGGCGAGGGCGAAGAAATGAAAAAAAAAAATGAAATGAAATGGAAAAAGGAGGAAAAGAGACGAGAAGGGGAAAGAAAAGGGGAATGGAAAAGGAGGGTAACGAGTAACAAAAAAAAGAGTAAAGAAAAGAAAAGAAAAGTATAGACGTCCACATAAAGAAAAGCAAGAAAAAAGTATTTCGAAAACACAAAAAACAAAAAACATACCTCGACAGTCAACTTCCTATGCACCCTAAACGCCGAATGTTCGAGCGCCTTGGAGACGCTCATATACGAATCCTTGAGGTCCGTGTACTTGCCCACCAGCGCGATGGTCACTTTGTCGAAGAGGCGTTCTTGGCTGTTTGTTCGTTTTCGTTTTGGGTGGTAAAAAAGAAAAAAAAGGGACGAGGAGGGGGAAGAGGAAGAGATCAGTATGTGTTGTTTGTTGAGACGAACGCAAAGGAAGGAAAATGAAGATAAACGCACCCAGCGGTCAATTCGCGCCATTTCATACCCAACTCCCGGCCTTTGGCTCTGCGCTCCTCCCATATCCTCGCCGACTCCCGCTCTTCCTCTTCGACGACGCGTTTAGCGTACTCTTCCTCCGTCTCCGTCTCTTTCCTCGCTCTGACCTCACCCACACCGACACCACCAGCCCTGCCCAACCCCCGACTCACACCTAAAACCCTAACGCTCCTCCTCACCCTCACCTCTCCCAAGCCCAACCTCCTTGTCAAAAAATCCACAATCCCCTGCTCCTGCAACACCAACGGCACATGATACACGCTGCTCACATCATGCACGCCCACGACCTGCCGTTCATGGACGTGGCAGAACATGCTGATCTTTTCTTTAGTTGCTGGGTGCAGGGGTGTGGAGGAGAGGAGACGGCAGGCGATGATGTCGGGCAGGAGACCGAGCCCGCGCAGGGAGTGGATGGTCGTTTGGGTGGGTTTGGTCTTTTGTTCGGCGTGCATGGTGGGGATGAGGGAGACGTGGATGAGGGCGAAGTTGGAGTGGGAGTGGGAGTGGGAGTGGGAGGAGTGTGGGTAGGTTGCGGGGTAGGGTGCCCCCGCCCCCGCCCCCGATGAGGACGTTGACGCATAGGAAGAAGACTGCTGAGCAGACACCCTAAACTGGAACTGCCTCATCGCCTCGATAAACGGCGCGCTCTCGATATCACCGACGGTCCCGCCGAGCTCGACGATGCACACGTCGGGTTCCTCTCCTGATTCGTCGACGGGGATCTTGGAGACGCGTTCGATCCAGTCTTGGATCGCGTTGGTGACGTGCGGGACGATTTGGACGGTCTTGCCGAGGTATTCGCCTTTGCGCTGTGATGAGAAGGTGAGAAGGAGATGAGCATGAGCATGAGAGGGGAAAAGAAGAAGAGAGAATCGACGGACCTCCTTTTCGATAACTTGGCGGTATATCTTCCCGGTGGTGATGTTATTATCCCTGCTCAGCGTGACGTTCAAGTACCGCTCGTAGTTCCCCAAATCAAGGTCGACTTCGCCGCCGTCGTTGAGGACGTAGACTTCACCTGTTTTATCATTATGATCATTGAATTAGATTCAATTCGATTCGTTTGATTTGAGTTGAAAGGATTGGTGTGGTGTGGTGTGGGTTTTGCAAGTTCGTTAGCATGGGTTATACATCCAGGCATCGAGAAAGAGAAGAGAAAACGAAGCGTACCGTGTTCGGTAGGCCTCATCGTCCCAGCATCGATGTTCATATACGGATCGATCTTGATAGCGGTCACTTTGAGACCTGTGGTCTTGAGCAAGAGGCCAGTCGAAGAGGCTGTTTTTCCGTGTTCGTGATCGTGTTTTCGTGTTTAATTTCGTTATTGGATGTGTTGGTTCATTGGGGTTTTTTTTCGTGTTTTGGTATTGGATTCGTGTCGATTTTTTATGTTTTTTGAAGATGAAGATGAAGACGGAGAAAAGGGAAAAAGAAAAGATCAGTTCCTTATCATCCACGAACGCGAGATAGATAAAGATAATAAAAAACAACACACACCGATTACACCCTTCCCGATACCGCTGACGACACCCCCTGAGACGAGGATGTATTTTGTCATTTTTAGGTCGTTCTTTTTGTTATGTTTTTTCGTAGTGGTTTTGGAGTTCCGGTTCTTGTGGTGGGGGTGAAGGTGCGAAGGCGAAGGTGAAGGATAAGGATTAGGATCAAGCCAAGTCACGTCGAGACGAGACGAATAACAAGACTAACCCAGTCAGTTAGTCAGTCAGTCAAGATGCACGGAACAGCGGAAACAAGACAATGAAGAGCAAAGAGAAAAAAAAAAAGTGAATGATTGGATCGAGACGACTTACGTAAGCAGCTGACATAACCAATAATTCACACGCATTTTTTCTTTGCTCGCGTATCCAAAGTCCGGTTGAAAGTTCCCTTCTCTCCACACCCCCCCTCAACGCTGGCGACCAAGACCAAGACGCCAACGACGACGACGAGGTGAAGTGAACAACTTCACACTACCAAAACTACCCCAAAAGAAAAGAAAAGACGACCCCAGAATGCTGCGGACGTCATTAGGCCGATATGTGCTCTGTGCTGCTTCAGCATCGACGCCTGCTTCTCGTGTTGCTGGTATGTTTTCTTTCTTTCGTTTTTCTTTCCTCCTTTCCTTCCTTTTATTTTATTTTTTTGTTGTCTTTGGTATTGAATAACACACACTAATACGAATCACCAATCCACACAGCCAGGTCATTGACAGGGCGAAGCTCCAGATTCGGAGGGCTCCTGGCTTCAGAGCTGTTGGGTCCTACCTACCGCTTCCCGTTCTCTACTACGTCGACAGCGAGTGCGATAGAGAGACAAATCCGGTTCTCAAGCACAGCGTCCGCTGCTGCTGTCGCTCCCAACACCAACATTAACACCTCTCCACCCCAACCCCCCTCAACCGAATCCGAATCCGAACCCGCACCCGAAAACCCACTCCCGCTCTTCACCTCCCTCTCATCCACCATCCACCCAGCCACCCTCAAAGCCCTCACCAAATCCCCCTTCACCCTCACCCACATGTCCGTCGTCCAAGCCGAGATCCTGCCCATGCTCCCCAACCTCGCCCTCCCGCACGCCTCCCACCTATCCGGCCCCGAGAAGGAGAACCCACGCGACCTGCTCGTCAAAGCCAAGACCGGCACGGGCAAGACCCTCGCGTTTTTGGTACCTGCTGTGGAGAAGAGGGTGATGCAGATTAAAGACCATTTGGCTGAGATCATGGAAGGTGCGGAGGAGTCGACGACGACGACGAAAAAACCAACAGCGATAGAGCTCCTGCGCGCCGAGACCGCGTTTGCCCGCTCGACAGTCGGCACCCTCATCATCTCCCCCACACGTGAACTGGCATCCCAAATCGCTGTCGAAGCCGCGAATCTGACGGCCCATCACCGTGGATGGGGGGTGCAAGTCCTCCTTGGAGGTGAGAGCAAGACGAAACAGATGAGAGCCTGGGATGGCCAGAGGAAGGATATCGTAGTGGCTACGCCGGGTAGGATTCTGGATTTGTTGAATACGGAGCCGAGTGTGCGGGATGCGATTAGGAGGTGTGAACTTGTATGTTTTTATTTTGCCCTAAAAAAAAAAGGAAAGTTAACGATTTTTTCATGATACTCTAGCTCGTATTGGACGAAGCCGACACGCTCCTCGACATGGGTTTCCGAGACGACATCACCCGTCTCCTGACCTACCTCCCGCCCCAACCCATCCGCCAAACCTTCCTCTTCTCCGCCACCGTCTCACCCGCAATCCAACAAATCGCACGGGCCTCGCTCTCCCCAACCCACCGCTTCGTCAACTGCGTCTCCGCGACGGACAGCGACACCCACGCGCACATCCCACAACACGTGCATGTGCTGGATAACGGGAAAGAGGTGATTCACAGGCTGATGAACCTCATCGCCGCGGATATGTTGACGCATACCGGGAAGGATGGGAAGGGCAACAGTCGGATCATCGTGTTTTTAAGCACGACGAACGCGGTGACGCTCTTCGCGCAGCTCTTACGCAAGGCTTTGTTCGGTTCTGGTTCTCCGTCAAGTAGGAATACCCACTCCCGATACTCACCGAAACACATCCTCCCACTCCCTCCTAACCAAATCTCGCTCTTCGAGATCCACTCCAAGCGAGACCAATCCGCACGCACACGCACCTCCGCCTCCTTCCGCAACTCCGCTTCCAAGTGCTCGATCCTCATCACCTCGGACGTGTCCGCGCGAGGCGTCGACTACCCGGGCATCACGCGTGTCATCCAAGTGGGCGTCCCGTCGTCGCGTGAGGTGTATGTGCATCGTGTGGGCAGGACGGGGAGGGCCGGGAGGACGGATGGGAGAGGGGATTTGTTGGTGATGGAGTGGGAGGAAGGGTTCGTGAAGAGGAAGTTGGGTGGGGTGGGTGTGAAGAGGGTGGGTGAGGGTGAGGTGGAGAGGGAGGTGGAGGTGTTGGGTGATATGCAGGTTGAGGTGGAGGCGGGTCGTGTGAGAGGGGGTAGTAGAGGCAAGAAGGGCCAGCAGCAGGTGGTAGACGTAGAGCCAACAACACAGACACCCGAAGTACGATTCGGACGCGCCGCACGTGAAGAGATGCGCGCAACCACATCCGAAATCATCTCTTCCTTCTCCTCATCCCCTTCCTCCTCCTCCTCCTCCTCCTCCTCCTCCCACATCATAACCCCCTACCAAACCCGCACAGAGACCCAAGAACTCATCCACAGCGCCTTCGCGTCCTACGCCGGGTTCCTCGCCGGCAAAGCGGGGGACCAGGGGCTGCACATGCGTGATGCGCTGGATGGGTTGAGGAAGTCGTGGAAGGAGATGTGGGATCTGGATAGGGAGCCCGTGTTGCCGAAGGCGTTGCAGGCTGGGAGTGGGTTTAGTGGTGGGTTTGGTGGTGGTGGGAGAGGAGGGGGGTATGGTGGTGGTGGTGGTGGGAGAGGAGGACAAGGGGGGTATGGTGGTGCAAGGGGTGGAGGTTATGGAGGAGGAGGTTCTGGAGGAGGAGGAGGCTGGGGAGGCAGAGGCCGAGTCGCCACTCGTGGACGTGATAACAACGACAGCTATGGACGCGACTCCATCGCAGGCCACTTCAACACCCCCTCCTCCTCATCGGGGTACGGCCGCGACAGGGGCTCGCGCCAGGGTTCGCAGTTCTCTCGCTCGGGGAGGTACGAGACGCACCATCGTGGGGGGTATGGAAAGGAGAGAGAGAGCGCGTGGGAGAGGGGTGGGGAGGGACGGTGGGGCGGAGGAGGAGGCGGGGGGAGGAGGGGTGGGAGGGATGGTGATGCGTTCTAGGACTTAGGCCTTTAGATCTTTAGAGGTGGTTTGATGTTGGGCGGCTTGATTTTCACTCCTCCTCCTTGTTTTTTTCATGCATATGCTTTAATTCCCTGGTTAATTCATTCCTTTAATTTATCCGATGTACAATACAGTCGTTAGGTAGATAGTATGTAGTAACTCACTAATGTAGTTAGTTCAAAAGTAATCCACACCACTCACTCGCTCACTCACTTATCCACTATTCATTCATCCACTCGTTCGGTCTACATATCTACATAAGTATATCATGCTTCGTTCTTCCATCCCATCCAAGTCTTTCGATTGATTCAACTACTGCTTCATTCCAAAAAAAAAAGAAAAAAAAAATCCTCAATACCACACTCCGGAACCAAAGTCAAAGGCCTAACTAATATAAGCGCCTAGGCACTCACGTCACGTTTCCTCATCCCAGTCCTCACACTCTCCTTAAATGATAAGTAAATCAATCAATCACAATCACAATCACAATCACAACCTCGCCTTGCCCCCCTCCCCACCCTCAAAAACACAAACACAAACACAAACGAGCCTCCCCTCCCCAATCACCCCACCCACACGCACGCCTCTCCCAACTCTCGTGATATACCCATCGCACGGCGCGCTGATCACGTTCTCCATCTTCATCACGCTCAGGATGAGGAGGGGGTCGCCTTTTTTGACTTTGAGTTTAGGGGTGGTGTTCGGGTTCGGATTCGAGTTGGTGTTGGTGTTGATAGAGGCGTTCCGAGCCTCGACAAGCGCCCGGTGGAGCTCGACGATCTTGCCCGTCATCGGCGCCGAGACGTGGGTCGGGTCGTTTGGATCGGCGATCTCGAACTCGAGTTGGTCTGTCGCGGATGCGCTGGTGGATTGGGTGAGCGTGAACGCTATAGGATGTGGGGTGGGTCGTGAGGTTGATGATGATGATGGAGAGGGAGAGGAAGAGGCAGAGGATGGAAGAAGAGAAGAAAAGGGACTAGGAAACGAAGACAAGAACGTCCCTGATAAGCTTGACGGGAAGGCGTTCTGGCCGATAGAGGTGAGTGTGATCGTGTGTTTGATCGATTTCGCGTTCGAGTGAGAGTTCGTGTTCGAGTGAGATCCATGTTCCGAGTCCGAGTCCGAAGGCGCCTGCAGGGTGAGATGAAAGAGAGATCCAGGCTGTAAGAGTACCCCTCCACCTCCTCCTCCCGACGTGCCAGTCCCAGTGCCATTCCCCGTGGATTTGGCGTTGGATCCAGATGGATGAGATCCCTTCCGACTCTTCTGCATTCCGAGTCCTTTGCCCTTTTGCGTTTGAGCTTGAGCTTGAGCTCCGAGTTGGATGATATCGTCGAGGTTCCGTTCCAGCCATAACGTGTCGATCTGGGGCATCCCTTTCCCCTCAGCACCTCCGCCTCCGCCTCCGCCTACCCAATGAGGATGAAGCAACGTCCCGAGCAACACAGCGACGTTCGTTCTTACGACACCCGCACCAGCACCAGCAGCAGCATCACCAGACCGAGAAGAGATTCGAAGCTCAGAAAGCGCCCTCACACCCCTCCTCGTCGTTTCTTCGAACGAGGATCCGTGCACGATGATCTTGGCGAGGAGCGAGTCGAATTCGGTGCCGATGCGCCAGTGTTTCAGTTCATCTCCTTCTCTTTCTCCATCTTCTTGGTCGACTTCAACTTCGTTAGGCCCATAACTGAGCCACGTATCCACGCGCACGCCCCTCCCAGCAGGCCACGACACGTCGCTCGCGCGTATTGTGCCGGGAGAGAGCGAGAAGCGTTGTCGTGCGAGTGGGTCCTCGGCGGTCACGCGTAGTTGGATGGCGTGTGAGGAGGGGATGGGAGGTGGGTTGGATAGGGATAGTGAGGCGAGTGTCGGGGTAGTGGAGGAGGAGGAGGGTGAGGGTGAGGGAGGAGGTGAGGGAGAGAAAAGGAGTAACTGCGCGCGAACGAGGTCGATATTGTTGATCTCCTCTGCGTGGTGAGTAGGTGCCAGTGAGTATTCAAAATTCAATGTAAACCAAGAGGTTATTAAATACAAACCTGTGATGGTATGCTCGACCTGGACACGAGGGTTGATCTCGAGGAAGACCCAGTTGGCCTCATGGGCGTTGATGAGGAACTCGAACGTCCCAAGTCCTTTATACTCCAACCGACGCGCCATCGTAAGTGAATCGTCGATAAGCGGCTGGACGGCCGTGCGTGGAAGGCTCGAGGGAGCTATCTGCACGGAGGGGTGATTTTATTTAACATTGTCCTTGTTATGGAATCGAAGGGAACGAAAGGACAGGAAAACGAAATAAGACTCACCTCCACGAGTTTTTGGAATCTCCGTTGGACGCTACACTCTCTCTCCCAGAAATGGTTGACAGACACGCCGTCTCCTATCACCTGGACCTCGACGTGCTTCCATCCCGGGCCCGTCAACGCCTTTTCGACGAAGAGTTGTTTTGAAGGGCTTTCTCCTAGGCATCTGTGTATAATTTAGTTGTAACGCGAACAAAACGATTAGTATTCACTCATAAATAAGCAGAAGGAGGGGTTGAAGAGAATAAAGAGAGACACAGAGACACAGAGACACACACCTCTGAAAAGCCTCGTCAACCTCGGATTCATGATGAACGACACGGATCCCACGTCCCCCACCCCCATCGAGGGCTTTGATCATCAATGGATAACCAACCCTTCCACTGGCACCACCATTAACATGAGAGTCGATTGACAGCGCAAACGCTTTCACGTCCTCAGCTGAGGAGACGCGTTTACCGGGAGCTACGGGCACACCGAGCGATAGCGCGAGGTCGCGGGAGAGCATCTTGTCGGAGGCGATACGGAGGGTGGAGGGTGAGGGTCCGATGAATGTGATACTTGGAGATGCTTGGAGCGCGATGGGCAGAACAGGAGATTCGGAGAGGAATCCGTACCCCGGGTGGAGGTGCGTGCATCGTGTGCTATCCATGCCAAACGGTGCAAGTCGAATACAGAGAAATCACGACTTGCAATGAGCGCTTGAAGGCGGGAAAACGCAGCGGGACTGCTACGGACCTGTATGCTATGTCAACGATGGTCTTGACATCGAGATAGTGCGCCACGGAAGGGAGTTTGATAGCTTCGTCGGCGTAGGTGGCGTGGCTTATATCGTTGTCGGTGTATAAAGCCACAGTTAACCATCCCAGCTCGGACGCAGCGCGAAGAATACGTATGGCGACTGCGAGGGGAGTAACAGTAATTAAATAACAGAAACAAGAAGGAGAAGCTCAATAACTCACTTTCGCCGCGATTGGCGACTAGGACCTTGGGTGGCATTCTTCCTTCTTCTTCAAGTTGAAGTTGAATACTACGAGAGCCTGAGGAGGGGTATGTGCCTACCGTGTAAACAAGTTATTGAAACGTTTTTGATAGGAGATTCAGATCCGGTTATCGTTTATGCCGGTGGTCCAGGTTCCTCGAGGCCTCCATGACATGGCCATTTGGGTTTGTGATATGGAGATTTGGGGCGACATTGTCAATGCCGACAGTTAGTTATTAGTAGCACATAGTGTTTGTTGGGTTGTTTTGAAATCCTTCGTGAATCCGAGAAAAAAAGAGATTCAAACATACCCATGGGGGAGGCAGGGCTGGATATAGGTTGGGAAAGAATACAAGGCTGGAAGGAAAGTGCGTCGGCCTGCTCCGGCGGCACAGATGATTTTTTGAAGCGGCGACCAAAAATATGGTCATGGGAACGTCTCGTGACTTGTCGCGTCCTCTTCTTCGGCTATGACGATGCCGGACAAATACCCCTGCGACCTGGGACCAGGCCCTGCCCTCAGGTCTACATTCCAACCATAGCTCTCTAAGCTCTATGACTTGGAGCTGAAATATACCACTATGCCATCTGACGGACCAGATCCAGATATCGCAGCTAAACCTGCTCCAGAAGACCGTACAAAAGATGATGGTACCAGTTGGGAGGTATGTGCTTCAACCACCTGCCAACCTTTCCATTCATTGTTTGAATTTACTTCAATGATAATCAGGCGCCTTTAGCAGCGATTAAGGCTCAACAACGTCTCATACGCGAACCAAACCTCAAAGATCCAGGTTACATTCGCCAGAAAGCGAACAAGAAACTCTGGGTCCGTGAACGAATTGCAGGGCTTTTGGACCCCGAGACGTTTGATGAAGTAGGGTCAATCACTGGAAAACCCGTTTATAACGAAGCTGGAGAGCTCGTTTCATTTGTACCTGCGTGAGTTCTTGGATCCTCCAGCTAAACGGTTCGTCATTGACTTTGGTTGACTTTGTTTTGTGGACAGAAACTCGGTCACTGGTTGGGGTCGCATTCGGGGACGAAGGGTGTTTATTGCAGCAGACGACTTCAGTGTGCGAGGCGGACATGCAGATGGTGGAATTAGTATGAAAGCGCCATATGGGGAGGTATGTGCCAAATGCATTAATGTTCTTTCTATGACCAATCTCTACATCAGGTCCAAGCTTTGAAAGCAAAGGTCCCACTGGTGAGTGACTTCCTGCCATCATTTGTCATTTTCTAAAACTTCTCTCATTCCCTATACAGGTCCGTCTCCTGGATGGATCCAGTGGGGGAGGAAGTGTAGCGACGTGTGAGATAATCTCACCTGTCGAAATTCAAGAACTTTATTAACGTTCTGTTTGATTTTACCAAAGATTTGACCTTAGGGGCAACCTACATCCCCAGTCTCCCAGGCATTCATCGAAGTATTGACGTTCTCGGAGCAGTCCCAGTCGCATCAGCCTTACTAGGCCCCGTCGTTGGACTTGCAGCAGCCAAGGCAGCTCTTAGCCATTTCAGGTACTATTTACACCCTTATCCTCTCTCATCATCTAATATCTACGATCAATGCACTTCAGTGTCATGGTTAAAGGGCTCAGTCAACTCTTTGCAGCTGGTCCACCTGTCGTCAAACAAGCGACATTCGAAGATCTCTCCAAAGAGGCTCTCGGAGGGTGGGAGATCCACGCGACGAACGGCACCGTCGATAACGTCGCCACCTCCGAAGCTGATGCCTTCCTTCAAATTCGCGCCTACCTCTCTTTCCTCCCTTCGTCCATATTCCATCTCCCTCCTGTCACTCTGTCCTCTGACTCGCCGACGCGCAGAGAGGAAGAGCTGGTGCGCATCATACCCCGTCGTCGGGCGAGACCGTATGATGTTCGCAGACTTGTGAGGATGGTGGTGGATGTGGATGGGAATCCGTATTCGAAGGAATCTTCGTTCTTTGAGATTGGAGCAACATGGGGGAGGAGTATCGTCACTGGTTTTGCGAGGCTCGATGGGCGGCCGGTCGGCGTCTTGACGAGTGATTGTATGGTCAATGGAGGTGAGCCATTATATATGGGATTTCTCGAATAGTCAGGTTTAACACGACGCTTTGATACCAAGGTGCTATCGACGCTCTTGGTAGTCAGAAAACGACGAAATTCGTCACATTTTGCAATCACTTTGGGTAGGTATATTCAAACACTGTCCGCTCCCCCCGCATGAAATATTGACCCTGCTGTACTACCAGACTCCCAATTCTAAACCTCGTCAACCAACCTGGATTCGCCATCGGTGAGTATAGCTCATTGATATACCCTTTTGCAATCACTAAGGACCTTGCATTTAGGATCTCTCGCGGAGCGGATGGCGACTATCCATCACGGAGCGGCGGCCATGGCTGCTCTCTACCAAGCCACGACGCCCATCTATACCATCGTCCTACGAAGAGCATTCGGCGTGGCGGGAGGAGCGTTCGCAGACCCTGCCGATGGATTAGGGGCACGTGTCGCCTGGTAAGTCTATGGTTCTCTCTTTAACCTCTCAAGTTAAATCCCTCCGCACAACCATACACATCTCTGATATATTACATTCACAGGCCTTCTGGGGATTGGGGCAGCCTTCCACTCGAGGGTGGTGTCGAGGCAGCGTACAAACGCCAGTTGGACGCCGCTCCGACGCCTGAGGCTCGCGAGAAGCTTATGGAGGAGCTCATGGCGAAGTTTGAGGATGTACGTAGTCCTCTGAAGACGGCTCACCAGTTTGGCGTCGAGGAGATCATCGATCCGCGCGAGACGCGCCCGATGGTGTGTGAGGTGTGTATACTTTTTCTTTCTCTATGTACCGGATGTTTTGATTGAACTTTTGACTTGTGTAGTGGGCGAAGCATATTTACGAGCATATTCTCCCGCAACTTTCGACGATCCGACAGAATAACTATGGTGTGCACGGAAGGACAGGACAAGCGTATAAATTATAACGTTCTGGACAACTTTTGGATCAGGCCTCGAACCTTAGACCTAACTATTCTATTAGACTACTATCACACAAGCTACAATACACTACCCCCACAATCAAGCTCCAACTCTCATTCAAACCATCCTCTCTTTGATCAACGACGGGTCCTTGTGTATCTCGCTCCTCTCACTAGAGTCCAACTCATTATCATGATCAACCTCGACCAATTGCGACACGTTGACTGTTACAGGTGCGGAGGCGTTGCGAAAGCGCAGTTGCCCTCCAGTTGCATACCGAGAGCCTGGTTGCCCACTCGACGTGCCGGGGACGTTGAGTGTGGAAAGCTGCTTGGCGCTGAGGCCCATGCTCACGCGCAGGATGATGATAGTGAATGTGATGCCGATCAGTGGGGATGTCTGCGTGGTGCAAAAAAGAGAGCAGACAAAAAGTGAGGTCCAATACATTTCGCTCGAGAGGAGAGTGGAACATACCAGATCAAGAATGGTATATTGTGCGTTAGATCCCAGTTGGTATGAGGCCATAAGGGCGATGACTGATGCAGAGTAGAGTGCGGCAGACTCGATGATAATGATCACTGTCGACTGGCCGAGGCTACTTTGGTATGCCGCACCGCGAAGGTCCCTTCGGATTGTCCATAACTTGAAGGCAATGAGACCTGCAGTACAGTTCACGAAGCAGTTGTGACTGTAAGTGGTCGCTGATGAAGAGGGAAGATCTGACAATTACTTACAGGTGCAAACAATGTTCGTGGATAACGTCAGGGAGATGAAGCTTGTTACCCACGGCACGATCGCCGGGAGGAAAACTTCTGCTCCAGGAGCCGCCTTTGAGAAAGCCACTGTCGCTCCGAACCCTCCGACTTATGGTCAAAAATAAGTGAGCGTGTATAAAGATGGAGATCAACCACTCACTTCCCGTACCACTCCAGAGCAAAGTCGGTATTGGGATGATCCACCATGCTCTACTCCAGATAATCCAACAGCGATAGATCTGCAAATAGAAGGCGTCAATCATAATCACAGCCGCCCACAGGCAGAGCTAATGTTACTTACAACGAAGGCATCTCCGACCAGTGTAAGCAGGACGTATACGGCTGTTTTGGCGGCCTGCAAAGGATTGGCCAAGTTGAGATAGTACGTCAACGCCCCACCCGGAGGTCCGTCGACAAACGCGTTCATAGCGCGACAGATGTCCAGAATCAAGTGCTGCGCGAATTTAAAGAGTGTTAGAGTGTCGAGTAAAGACGTTTTCTGCCAAAGCTGATGCAATCATGCATCTACTTACCGTCGTGGAGAGGAGCCATATAGCTATGATTGTAGCGAGAAGTCTGTAATTGACGACCGATCTCTTGACGGTGATGACCCACCCTGCTGCGAGGAATAGCACAGTGAACGCTCCTGTGATGCATGGAAATATGTTAGCAATCCTTGTGGGTCTACTCACTATGCTTGAAAAGAGAACATACCATAGAGCAACGATTCAAGCACCAGTGCGAGAAACTAAAATAAAAAAATGAGGCTTTTTCTCTTCTACCAAGCCCGCAAGAGTACACGCACACTTGCTTTGGGGAGGGATATTCCAGTCATCACTGCAAGCTAGTCGGAAAGAGATTGGGCTTTTTCAAGTTCTCCAAAGGAGGGACTGGATGAAAAATGCTACTACTTGGCCAGCGAAAACTTCAAGTTGCCCCAGTTATAAACCAAAGCTGGGGGGCTCGCTAGATGGTGATGGTTGAAATTGTTAAGCAACATAACATGGTCATGAGCTTTTTTCACCACAACCCCAGTAGGTAAGGATACTTTGTCGTTAAAAATGGAGCGTCTACAGCCAGGGTTCAGCAAAAAGGGCTATTCCGGACATGAGAATTCAGTGAAGCAAACATAGCTCATATGTTAGGGCTCTGGATTAATCTCACCTCACACAGACGCTTAAACCTGAACTTTTTCTGTCCAATTGAATTGTTTGTGGCACCGCCATAACACTTCGAAGGACCCTTGATGGCGTTTATTTTTCAGGAGTTATTTGGTTACAAAAAGACTGATGAGGGAATGTTAGCCACGATGCGGCGTTGGAAGTTCCAGGGAAGCCCAAAGTCCTGAGCGGGTTGGTGGCGATTTTTGATTCTTTTTTTGAACTTTGAAAAGCTAAAAATAGATTTCCCACGCTGACTTAGCCCTGTTATTCTCCTAGAAAAAGGAACTCGATGACACGATGACCGCGCTGGATCTTAGCCTGAAGAGAGTGTAGCTACAGTGTCGACGGCTCAAAACCGACCTCTTGGCATCCAAAATCTTCTGACCTTAACTCTCCCACGGAAAATCCCTAGATTTTTCTAAAAACTGTCGGAATGTGCTCCGTTTGAGGAGAGCTTTCGAACCATCTGGTTTTTTTCCCGAAATTCTAAGTTTTCAAAAAAAAGTTGACCCAAAAGTGGATTTTGGACCCTGAAATCATGTGATCTGACCCTGAAGACCCTGAATTTCCCAATGTAGACAACCTATATATGGTAGGTACCCTGTCCATGCCGAGTCGGCGACCCAGGTAACCATCCAGGAGCGTGCGTTTTAGTGTAAAATAACACCCGAAGGATCCAAAGGTCCCTTTAGGGAGGGTAAGTATGTTCAATTGATCAATATTGTGTACCATAAATGGATAAAAAGTGCCTTAACTTTTCGGTTTTTCTGGCCAAAAAGTGGATTTGATCACGTGACAGGGGAAATTGCGAACATTGCATTTTTACGCGTATTCTACCCTGTTTCCCTCCTAATCTGATTTTTTTTGGGCGAAAAAGAAAAAAATTGGCTTGGCCCTGAGAGGTCGGGTTTTGCCCGACGACACTGTACATATCACCGACAGAGTAATAGTTCGATGGGTATTATTCGATCCAGGCACATACCCAGGGTTTAACCAAACAGGGTGTCCTCCCCTTGGAAAAGATATGATAAGATAACCATCCGGCCATCCCTCCGCCATCCGTTCGCCCATCTGGGTGAATATCTGAATTCCTTGTACATACCCTAACCCCCGAATAATGATAAACCCCGGCACTTCCATATTGGGAACATCTCTGACAACCCAGATATATGACCGTACTAAATATTTAATTCTGAACTATCCATTGGACCTATGATCGTGATTTTTGCTCAATTAAATACAATTCACTGTACAAAGCATTTTAATGTCTAGTTTAACTCTTAGGTAAACACCCCTCGGTGCAAAATTCTGGTTTACTGTAGGGGTCTTGAGGCGTTGTTTGTTTGTCACGGGCATGCCGGCCCGCCACGCCACTCAAGCGCCCAACATTGAAAACGGACTTGTACTGGAAGATTGGAGATAGAACCCATGGTCTTTCGTGTTAAAACACCAAGATACACATGAATAGAGGTATCCTTCACCTAATAACTGCTTCTATTGACCTGATTTAGGCTTTCAGGAGGTCAGATACTCATCCAAACTGCCTACAGAATCCGTCCATATCTCACTGTGCCACTCAACAACTTGTGACCTGGTACATTGATCCGAAATACAGAATTCTCTTTGTTCAGAACGACGGAAGGGATTAAGGTGAGCTAGATCATGATCCATGATGCCCGCATACAGCTCTGGCTTTGTTCAACAGGTCCCAACAAGTCTTATTCCCCAGGTACAAACCTGTTCTCATACCCCATTTTACCTCGTCGTTTTGCCCTCTGCCCACAGACATTCAGTTTGAGGCGTCGCCACTCGGAAAAGAGGACAGAATTGGTGAACAATGTAACGATTTTATTGAAACATGTGTGATTCCAGTGAGAAGATTGATTTAGACAACTCAACAGGGTGTAGTGGAGTGGAAGGGATAAATACAGGTCAGTCTCCACTTCGTTTTCACCATTCCTACTTCCCCACTTTACTTGCCTTACTCGAGTTGATCTTGTCTCAGCCATTTCCATGTCGTCTCCAGCACCCACCACCCAAAAGTATCCTCCCATGCCCAAACCCTGGGACTCCTTAGAACGGGATCCGTTCAGTTTGTTGCCACTCAACCGACAAGTCCGGGAAACAAAAAATGTAGTCTTGCAGTGGAGCAACGCCCAAGGGGAACTCGTCCGCTGGGAGTGGTACGTCCAACATTTCTGGCATCATTCTTGTCTTTGTTTTAATGTCATTGTGTAGGCCAGAGCTGAACCTTATGGATGTTGCCCCTCACGAGCTAACCGGCCACTACATCACCCACGCCTTTCGTTTCCCCTCTTGTCTTTGCGCAAGGGCTTCCATTGACCCAGACACCGTCACCGAGTGTGCTGTTTTTGTTAGGGCTTCTGGCGGTTTGCAGGGCAGAGTCATCGCTGCTTGTGCAAGGAAGAATTGCCATTATTGGGGTGAGTAGTGTTCTATTCCTTCTGATCTTCTGATCGTTGACCTTTTCTCATATTGTTCGTTATCTTGCTTCTAGTAGATCTATCGGCCGTCTTTTCTAGGAAAGGCGAAGGCGAGAACTGGCTCTCCAGGGAGTACCCACGTCGCAGTACGTTTTCTAATCGATTCAGCATCTATTCTTTTTACCTAATCGGATGCCTTTAGCTGCTACAGAGTTGCTCAGGTCAACGCATTTACTCGAATCTATCGTCGCAAGCGACTTTGAAACACCCTCCAGCTCTCCTCCGGATATGGATACAACTCAACCTCAGCCACACCCTCGAACCTCCGTCAAGCGCGTCGCGGATAGTGCATCTAACTCTCCGTTAACTGCAGAGAGCTCGAAGCGTGCTGGCAAGCGTCCGAGGATTGAGTATATCGATAGATCCTCAGACATTAAAGGTACACATCAATCTTACTATGTGGTAGCCTCGATTATTTACTTTTTCTACAGCAAGTTCCGGCATCCGCAATGTCTCTCCCCCTCCCGCATCTGAGGCGACATCCTTTTCCCTCATGATGCGTCTTGATGACGGAGGACTCTCTCTGAGGGAGTTTAACAAACTCTTTGTAGTTTGCAAGCTCTGTACCGACTGGATCGGTACTCCCTCCGCTCTCGAAACCCATTATTGTCCTATTCACCGCCTCACTCCTTTAAACGAACCGATCGATTTGACTGAAGATAGTGACTGATTATATCTCCTCATCCCACTCCTTTATTTTTGTACCTTGCTGGACAGGTACTGTCCGATATCATTCAATATCAACGCTCTTTCCTGACCATTGACATCAAATTCTACACTCCTTTATCCTTTTTTACATTGTTTTTAATCCATTCAATAAAATATTTGCTGGCAACTTTGACGGATCGAATTTAAGATACACTGCTGCTTCCTGCGATGTTGGGTGGGAGGAGAATACCAACCTTGCCTGAGCCTGTTCCAAGTCCGGAAAGGCTTAACTTTAAGGCCTTTTCATATGCTTGACTTGCGCGTTCCTTTCTCGCAGCTGCTTGTTTCATTATTGCTTCGGAGTGAGACCCATCGAGTACGGTTATATAATCATTCTCCGCAGAAATCTTGCTGTCGTATGCCTGTTGAAGTTTGTCATTGAGGATTTTGAGCGCATTATCTTGCTTTCCCAGAATGCTGGACTGAACAGTTGCTACAAAAGGATGTCCAGATGAAATAAGTATACATATAAGCAATGATAA